>JAOTOL010001356.1:0-52500 GCA_034440575.1 Imbricaverruca yamaguchii | reverse complement strand
TAAAAACGATTCCTACGCTCGTCATCGCTGGAAGCCCAGCTTCAGCGGGCGACGGTCGGTGAGGCGGCTGGTGGCTGCGCAGGCGGCAATAGGCCCCGACACGGCTCACGGCCGAGGAGCCGGCCGGCCCCGAATGGCCGCCGTCGGCGCGCCGGCCGGCCGCCCAGCCCATTTGCAACGCGGTGGTTGGCAGAAGGTGGCCTCCGTCGGTGACGTCAGCGACGGCGAGGCCGCAGCGGCGCGGCCAGGCGCCGCGCCGCGGCGGCGAAAGCGACGCGGCCGTCTCGCCGGGCGCCGCCGTCTGGCGGTCGGCGGCGGCTGACGTCAGCGGCCATTGTGGCGCCGGCGAGCCGACGTCACGCCGGTTCCGTCTGGTCTGCCGGTGTGATTGGGGGGGGACGGGGCGGGGCGGCGGTGCCGCACGCAGGCGGGCCGCGACAGCCACGCACGTCCGAGACGGCCGCGCGGCGCGGAATTGCTGTCACGCCAGGAATCCCGCGGCGTGACGTCACCGGCTGTCTGTCAGCTGGCCGGCGGCCGCCCGCGGCGCTCCGACGCGCTCTCGATAATCGGACAGCGGCGCGGCGGCCGGGCGGCGGCGGCCGCGCCGATTAGCGTGTGACGACGGCGCCGGGCGTCGACGACGTGCCGCCGGCGCGACGCCCGCAGGCTATCGCGGCCATCTGCTTGCGATAGGCACTTTTTGCAGGACTTGTTTCATAACCGGACCCGGGCTGGCGCCGTGCGACGGCTCGATAGTCGCCAGTTGAGCCGACGGAGGGCACGTGCTGACGAGTTGTGCCGACGAGTTGGTAGGCTTCCTCTGCTCACAATGGAGCCCGTGATTAGAGCGAAACTGGGGTAACTCTGGTGACCTTCCCCGTTGGCAGAGATGCAGCCAGCTGGAAGTCGACGGTGATGGTCTAAACGCTCAACACCAGCGCTCTTTTGCCACCAAACACACCGTAAATATGTCCTCTCCAGATGCCAGACGCTCTTGCAGCTGCATTAGTTGACGTCCGAATGGCGTTGAAGGACTGGAATGTGTGATGTGATGGCTGCAACAGCCGTGTGCTACACTGTCGGCTGGATGGAGAAGGCTGCCACCGTTCCTATGTGTACCTGTCTGTCCATGTGGCAGCATGTATGTCTGCGGATGTGCTCCGAGCCGCCAATTATTCCGCGGATTCCACTGTTCGTGACGTGGCATATTCCGTGGGTTCCAGCCGCGGAGCGTTCTCGCAAGTACGCGCCGTGTGAAGTATGTGAGCCATTTGTATCGCTATTTGTTAAAGTTCCTAGCTTAGCTCGGAAGAATCTCACCGTCGGTGGCACGAACACCCGTAGGAGCATTTCTGTGCAACTCAGCCCGACCGCAAGATCACTGCAGTCCATACGTTCCTCACGGAATCCACGAACTCCAGGCGCAGTTTTAGCGAGGAATGAACAAAGACGTATGACTTCAGAGTCCGCGGAATTCGAGGACGGAATGTGGCCAAAGAACGCACACTATGTCTGTCTGTCTGTCTGTCTGCCCTGCATGCATGCCATGTTATGTCCGACACGGACGGCCGGCGCCGTCGTTTTCGGCCAGTGAGCCGGCCTGGGTACGCCGTGTCAACATTGACGTAACGTATGCTCACTCCACACTCCAGCTGGGCCGGCGGCTGTCCAGGCATGGCGAATATGTTTCAAAACCTCCAACGTCCATAGCCCCTAATGCATGGAATCCTCTACTACTCATACTCTCCAATGCATCGCAACCTCCAAAGCGTGTATTTATTGTGTGCGTTCACAGCCTCCGAGACATGATAACCTCCAATGTATTACATCTTCCAAGTTAACACAATTTCCGATGTTTCATAGTCTTCAATCCGTCATAGCCTCCAGTGTGTCAACCTACAAGGTAGGAACTTAACCTATGCCAACCCCATCCTAATCTAACCTAACCTATCTTACCCTAACATTTGAGGTTGCGATACACTGGTGATTATTATACATTCTAGTTGTGCTACATTGGAGGTTATGATGCATCGGGTGTTATGACGCATTAGAGATTGTGGCCATTGTAATCTATGCCCATTAGAGGCTATGGTACTTTTGGTACCATGAACACTGAAGGTTATGCTATCTCTGAGGCCATGAGCACTTTGGAAAACACTTACTAAAGGCTGTTTTGGTTTATGATTGGAGATTAGTTAGTTAGTTATTTGGGCTTTCGGGCGCTTCGACTACTCTGGTCATATTGCGCCCATATGATTGGAGATTATGAGCATTAGATGTTATGATACATTCCCGGCATGGCACTGTACGGTGACGCGACGCAGAGGCTCGCAAGCCCCACCGTGATGGCAGCGCAGACTATCACTGCTGGTGTGACTGGCAGACACACTGGTGCCAAGATCGCATGCGGACCACGTGTTGTGTGCAGCCTCGGAACGCGTGTACTGCCCGCGTGTCGGGCGTGACGGACAGGTCCGAGCGTACCCGCCCGGTCAACCGGAGTGTGACGGGTTCAGACTGAGAACCTCCCCCACCACAGACTGAGAACATCACAGACTGGCGACACCGAGTAGTCTCGTAGCCTCCTGCAGATTCATCACCTTGTGGGCCGCGCTATTGGCAGACGGCTCGGTTCGTTGGCGCGTGTTTTTCCGGCTTTGGGGCTGGTCGGGCGTCGGCGTGGCCTTCTCCGGATGGCGGCTAGTTTGTCTGGTACTGGGGTGCGCCAGACGGCCGCATTCTCCTTGGCGTCGGTGCGCTGACCCAAGCCCGAATATAGTACTCGGCTGATTTGAAGACGGCGAGGTTCGCCTTCCGGTTCAGGAGACCTTTGGGGCCGGTAGCCGTCGGCTGTCGAAAGGTGTGGACGCCGAGGGTGGCGGTCGGATCAATAGGTGGACGTGTGCAGTGGGAGAGAAGTACTGGTCAGTCTTATTGGCAGATCACTTGACTCGTCTTTGACTCGTTGAGGGAGGAACTTCATAAAACAAAATCTACCCGCGAAAAAGACACCGAATTTCAGTAAGAAGCACGTACTGTCGTTTTTTTTGTCTTCAGAGTAGAATGTGGCTACATTGGAGGAATCTGGTCGGTCATGCACTGATAACCGAACATGACCTTTCTGGAGATAGCCGACACCTCTCTGGTATGTGCCAGTGTCGGCTGTGGAGGAGCATGGAGCTTAACAGAGGACACGTCAGGCGGTCCATGTGGTTCTGTCGGGCGCCCCAGTCTTTGTGTGGGCCTGCGTAACAGACAGCGTGGCAGAGGACACATCAGGCGATCCATGTGGTTCTGTCGGGCGCCCCGGGCTTTGTGTGGCCCTGCGTAACAGACAGCGTGGCAGAGGACACATCAGGCGATCCATGTGGTTCTGTCGGGCGCCCCGGGCTTTGTGTGGCCCTGCGTAACAGACAGCGTGGCAGAGGACACTCAGGCGGTCCATGTGGTCTGTCGGGCGCCCCGGGCTTTGTGTGGCCCTGCGTAACAGACAGCGTGGCAGAGGACACATCAGGCGATCCATGTGGTTCTGTCGGGCGCCCCGGGCTTTGTGTGGCCCTGCGTAACAGACAGCGTGGCAGAGGACACGTCAGGCGGTCCATGTGGCTCTGTCGGGCGCCCCGGGCTTTGTGTGGGCCTGCGTGAGAGACAGCGTGGCAGAGGACGCGTCAGGCGGTCCATGTGGTTCTGTCGGGCGCCCCGGGCTTTGTGTGGCCCTGCGTAACAGACAGCGTGGCAGAGGACACGTCAGGCGGTCCATGTGGCTCTGTCGGGCGCCCCGGGCTTTGTGTGGCCCTGGGTGACAGACAGCGTGGCAGGGCGTTTTTTCGTCTTTTTATACTTGCCTGGGACGGTATCGATAAACGAGAGGGCGGCTGCGACTGCGGCTGCGGCTGCGGCTGGAGGAGAGTGGCGTCCTTGAAACCGCTGGTCCCCTGCCACGAGCTCGATTGGCGGCCGCCATCTTGGACAGCCAAGTCTCGCAATGCTCGGAAGACCTACCAATGATCCGAGCCGAAGGAGAATACTTCATGGTCACGAAAAAGCCAGTAATAAGAGGACTGATTGTATCACGATTATATCTGCCATGAAGCCCAAGTTTAGGGTAATTGTGCGTGGCATTAAGTGGCGTGACCGTCGGTTCATAGTGGTGCAATGATGGACCTTGGTTGAAGATTATAATATCTGAAAATAGGCACTTCGGCCGCTTTCTGTATGACTCGCAGCAGAATAATTTGACCGGGATGATATTTCTAAGCTTACTATGGTCTATTTCAGAATCAGATCGACCGACGTTAACAATGCGAACCGCATGAGCTCAAAATGACCTTAGTAGTCGACGCACCCCGAAACCCTAATAAATATGCAACCAATAATTCAAGCCGCAAACCTAGTGTAACAGAGGCGGGCTAACACAAACAAGGAGAATGGCAATAGTGCCGATGCGGGTTGTAGGTTAATGTTGTGTAGACATGGCATGTGCAAAGACCGAAAACGTCGTATGGTGCAATGTAGACCAGCGGGATTTGTGACTGGTCTTTGAGATATATGCCGGGCTTTTCAAAGTAAATAACCGGCCATTTATCGGTTCAAAGTAAATTATCAGAACAGAAGGAAATCAATATGTTGCGGTGAAAAACGGACAATGATACTCATCTAAATGGTTAACTGCGATTCAGCATTCGATCAATCAGTCTTCATTCCATACATTGAACAATTTGAATGTGCATTCATGAATCTGTCCGACTGTCCGACAGGACAAGTATATTTTGCGGGACAATTGTTGAATACAGCAATTCATGAAAGATGTGGGTTAATAACTCAAGGATATCATGAACATTTATATTTCAAGAGTAAAAGCTGTGTCTTAACTGCCAGGCTTTGTCATAATTTCGGACCTTTTCCCTCAAATTCGTTCCACAATAATGCTCAATATATTCGCTCATTTTTTCACATATCAATATCCAGTCAGTCTGTTTGTTTAACTGGGTGTAATTTGTTTTCTACATATTTTGCTCCCCCCCCCTAGGGTGACTCAAAGCTGGCTGGCCTGGTCCACATCTGGTTGGGCTTCAATGAGTTATTTAAGTAGCTGCAACAAACATGGGTTGGATTCTTCCGATTTCAGGCTTGGTATCCTCAATTATGGCGCAAAAAAAAACTTCTTGTGGTAGGCGGCGCTGGTAACCGACCAGCGGAGCGAGTCCAAAGTGAGGGGCGTCGGCGGCTCGGTGGTCAGGCTGCGTCTGGGAGACCAAAGGCACGCCAGTTGGGTACCACCCGGTCGATGCCCTCCTTTGCCAGGGTGGAAAGCAGGCGACTCCGTATGGCCTCAGCTGGTTAGTGCGTCATAAGGCCACACACAACAGTCAGACCAGCATTACCTGCCCGACTGACACCACTGACACCACTGCCTAGCAATACCTGCCAACTGACACCACTGCGCCTAGCAATGCCTGCCCAACTGACACCACTGACCAATGATACCTGCCCAACTGACATCACTGACCAGCAATACCAGTCCAACCGACACCACGGACCAGCGATACCAGTCCAGCCGACACCACCGACCAGCAATACCAGTCCAACCGACACCACGGACCAGCGATACCAGTCCAGCCGACACCACCGACCAGTGATGCCAGTCCAACGGGCATCGCCCAGCGGGATTCTCAGCACCCATATCCGTAGCGCGGCAGATCCGGGCCGGTTTGCTGGTGGTACATCCGTCACCATGCGGATTACATACGGGCTCTTCTTCTGGGACGAGAGGTGAATGTTAAAAAGATGCCCTGTGAAAGGTCTCAATGGACGCGGTGGGGTCGGAGCGGCCGTCTTTGTGGCAGAGGCAGGGGCAGGGGCAGGGGCAGGGCGGCTGTCCAGAGGCTTCCAAATGCGACACGGACGTACGCCGGCCGACACCAGCTGGCGGTCGATGGGGCCCGGCCCGGTGGCCAGCCATGGCCGGTGGTGGCGCGGCATATGTGAAGGTGACCGCTCGACTGCCGATGGTGGCGCGGCACATGTGAAGGTGACCGCTCGACTGCCGATGGTGGCGCGGCACATGTGAAGGTGACCGCTCGACTGCCGATGGTGGCGCGGCACATGTGATGGTGACCGCTCGACTGCCGATGGTGGCGCGGCACATGTGAAGGTGACCGCTCGACTGCCGATGGTGGCGCGGCACATGTGAAGGTGACCGCTCGACTGCCGATGGTGGCGCGGCACATGTGAAGGTGACCGCTTGACTGTCGATGGTGGTGCGGCACATGTGATGGTGACCGCTCGACTGCCGATGGTGGCGCGGCACATGTGATGGTGACCGCTCGACTGCCGATGGTGGCGCGGCACATGTGAAGGTGACCGCTCGACTGCCGATGGTGGCGCGGCACATGTGAAGGTGACCGCTCGACTGCCGATGGTGGCGCGGCACATGTGAAGGTGACCGCTCGACTGCCGATGGTGGCGCGGCACATGTGATGGTGACCGCTCGACTGCCGATGGTGGTGCGGCACATGTGAAGGTGGTCGCTCGACTGTCGATGGTGGCTCGGCACATGTGATGGTGACCGCTCGACTGCCGATGGTGGCGCGGCACATGTGAAAGTGACCGCTCGACTGCCGATGGTGGCGCGGCACATGTGATGGAGACCGCTCGACTGCCGATGATGGCGCGGCACATGTGATGGTGACCGCTCGACTGCCGATGGTGGCGCGGCACATGTGAAGGTGACCGCTCGACTGCCGATGGTGGCGCGGCACATGTGAAGGTGACCGCTCGACTGCCGATGGTGGCGCGGCACATGTGATGGTGACCGCTCGACTGCCGATGGTGGCGCGGCACATGTGATGGTGACCGCTCGACTGCCGATGGTGGCGCGGCACATGTGAAGGTGACCGCTCGACTGCCGATGGTGGCGCGGCACATGTGATGGTGACCGCTCGACTGCCGATGGTGGCGCGGCACATGTGATGGTGACCGCTCGACTGCCGATGGTGGCGCGGCACATGTGATGGTGACCGCTCGACTGCCGATGGTGGCGCGGCACATGTGAAGGTGACCGCTCGACTGCCGATGGTGGCGCGGCACATGTGATGGTGACCGCTCGACTGCCGATGGTGGCGCGGCACATGTGAAGGTGACCGCTCGACTGCCGATGGTGGCGCGGCACATGTGATGGTGACCGCTCGACTGTCGATGGTGGCGCGGCACATGTGATGGTGACCACCCGGCCCAGCGCCAGCCATTGACGCCGGTGCGGCGCCGTCTCTGTGCTGCCGTCGTGCGTCAGCGATCATTGATCGGCCGGGGTGGCCCAGTAACAGGGCTGGATGTACTTCGACGCCGCTGGACAACAGCGCCGCCCACGCCGCTGCCTGTTGCCATGCAGTTGAGTTTCTGGTCGCTGTCGGGCAGCGGAACTGGATGTTTTGACGTTTTTACGGGCGGTTAATCGCCGACATTTCCATCCGCCTCTGTGTGCTGCAACTTGGCCAGGATTTGGTAAGAAACTATTGATTGATTGATTGATTATTTGGGCTTAAGGGCGCATCAACTGCTACTGGTTATGTAGCGCCCATTGGTAAGAAACTAATGCTTGCAGCAAAATTATAGGCACTCGCCATGTCAACTCGTGGGTCCACGCATGTAGAGGTGCGTGAAAACGCCAAGATGCAATTTCCAGAATATTGACTGGGGCCGTTCCTGGTGGGGGCCCAAGAACGTTGGGTCAGGGATCCCAAGAAGATAATGAAAGTACATAGGACCATACTTTCGAATATTCGTCAGTGGATGACCTACGTTAAGCCTAAATCACCGGGAACAACGCCCTGGAAGGATGTTACTCCCTCCCACAATCAGAAGAACGAAATTTTTAAGGTTTTGACGGCCTTGTTTTAGAGTCTTGGAGTAAATTGTTCTTTGCATGTGAAATTTCAGGTCACTCAGGCCAGGCTCTGTTTTAGGAATTCTGACTGAGGACGTCTATTGACGACTGTGGGATCACCATCCAAGGCAGCCAGACTTCGGGTCCCCCAATAATGCTAAAGTAATGGGGAATGGCCTCTGAATGGACATGCTAAAAGGGAAGTTCTGACAAACATTCTCACTGACCGGAATTGCACATTTTGCATCGTGGTACAAGATGGGCGTGGTAAAGTCTAACTAAGCTGGCGCGTCTTTAAGTACTGATTTCGTTAAAACACGGGTGATTTGTAAACCGTCACCACACGAAATGCTTCTGGGAATTGTTCTTGGAAGGCCCCTCTTCTTCCAAACGAAATTAAGTGGCAGGGGAACTAAATGCCCCATCTTACAGCGTAAATGTTACTAATTTACCTACTTAGTAACACGGATTTTATGTTGTGTTAGTTTCTGGGATGTTGAAGCGTTCGGTGTGGCTGGTACAAAGCACTTGCAGCATCGACATTTTTTTTTAGTCACCTTCAACACATTTCGAAACCCCGATGATCCGTAAAATATAATAAGCCAAACTCAATTATGAGCAGGGCAAGCTGCTTGCATTATTGGACATTTGCCCCTCTGGCGTTTTGGAATATCTGCTACGTGGCGAAGTCAAGGGTATCTCGGCAGGCACGCGTGTCTGAGTGATGGAGGAGCTGAAGATGCGCGCGGAACTCCGTGCGTCAAGCGGAACTCCGTGCGTCAAGCGGAACTCCTTGCGTCAAGCGCCCTAAAACTCTAATAACTCAAGCGAAAGGGCGGCCACCTGCGGCTGCCAAATGTTCGTCGTGCATGGTCATTTGTCTGATTTCACTTTGTTGTTTATGTGGCTGGTGATGCGGATGGAGTGATGAATCCTACGCGATCCGATGGAGTAATAAATCTTACGCAATCTGGCCGCTTTTTCACTGACAATTAGCACAGGGTGCCCACAATCAGCGATGGTCTCCTCCATGAATGTCCGCTGGATCTGTATGCCTTTGGTCTGCGAGTGCGGTGCCTAATTTAGCGAGCCACCTGTGTTGGCCAGGTTCGGTGGAGTCCGATCCGTGCAGGAAGATCTGTGTTGTCTGAGACTGGTCCGGGTACCGCGTCACCC
The DNA here is from genome assembly GCA_034440575.1 of Imbricaverruca yamaguchii. Classification (NCBI taxonomy): domain Eukaryota; kingdom Metazoa; phylum Arthropoda; class Thecostraca; family Neoverrucidae; genus Imbricaverruca; species Imbricaverruca yamaguchii. The sequence goes on along the minus strand of JAOTOL010001356.1, from coordinate 43,436 downwards.
ACCAGACAGGCGCCCTCGACAGCGCGACACAGCCGCGTATCTGGCCAGTTGAGATGTTGCGGCGTGGTGCTGCGCATTAGCACGGGCGGAGGTCGGCGGGTAGGCGGGCACACGCTGCAGGCGCTGGCCGGCGCCAAGCATGGCGGTGCCGCTGCAGGACCGGCGCCGCTCCGGGTCCTGCGGTACAGCATTGGGTGCAGCATTCACTCGACACGTGCTCGTGGGGCCTCTTCCTCCCGTGGTCGACGGCGGTCCGGGAGGCCCCCGTTCAACTCACCGGACTGGATGGCTTTCCTTCGTCGTCACTCTCCTGGCGACTGTCCGTCCCTGGCAGGCTCAGGTCAGGACGGCCACTCGCGGGAGCCTCAGTCGTTTTCCCCATATGACCTCCGATGATACTAGGGACCCAGATCTATACTCCAGGTGTCTCAGGGACCCGCTAAATCCCGAGTTGGTATTCCGACTGTGCCCAGGGAGCCGGTGAACTGACTCGTCACAGTGGCGGAGTGGACGGTGATGTTATGCAGACGCGCGCTAATGGATGGGCATCTACATTGTCTGCGGTGGCCCTGAGGTCAAACGAATCGTTACCACGGCCACTGGCCGGTGTCCGCTTATTTACACAGCCAGTTGGATTACATGAGTTATGAGGCATCTCCTGCGGTTGTTACATGAGGTTGTTTGCGGCCCGCAGAGCGGCACCTCCTCAGACGGTCGGCGGCCGGCGTGTCCCAGGCACCGTCACGTGCCGACTGTGGTGCAGTCACGTGACCGGCGGCACCACCTCAGTCGCAGCCTCAGGGCGGCACCTCCTCAGTGGCAATCTCAGGGCGGCACCTCCCCAGTGGCAGTCTCAGGGCGGCACCTCCTCAGGGCGGCACCTCCTCAGTGGCAACCAGCCACCTCCTAGGGCGGCACCTCCTCAGGGCGGCACCACCTCAGTGGCAGTCTCAGGGCGGCACCTCCTCAGGGCGGCACCTCCCCAGTGGCAGTCTCAGGGCGGCACCTCCTCAGGGCGGCACCTCCCCAGTGGCAGTCTCAGGGCGGCACCTCCTCAGGGCGGCACCACCTCAGTGGCAGTCTCAGGGCGGCACCTCCTCAGGGCGGCACCTCCTCAGGGCGGCACCTCCTCAGGGCGGCACCTCCTCAGGGCGGCACCTCCTCAGGGCGGCACCACCTCAGTGGCAGTCTCAGGGCGGCACCTCCTCAGGGCGGCACCTCCTCAGTGGCAGTCTCAGGGCGGCACCTCCTCAGGGCGGCACCTCCTCAGGGCGGCACCACCTCAGTGGCAGTCTCAGGGCGGCACCTCCCCAGTGGCAGTCTCAGGGCGGCACCTCCCCAGTGGCAGTCTCAGGGCGGCACCTCCTCAGGGCGGCACCTCCTCAGGGCGGCACCTCCTCAGTGGCAGTCTCAGGGCGGCACCTCCTCAGGGCGGCACCTCCTCAGGGCGGCACCTCCTCAGGGCGGCACCACCTCAGTGGCAGTCTCAGGCCGGCACCTCCCCAGTGGCAGTCGGCTCCCCGGCCAGCGGCAGCTCGGTGTCGGCCGACCTTGGCTGGCGTGCTGTGCGGCCGTGCGCTGACGGCCGGCCCGTGTAAATCGAGGGCCGGGTGGGTGGCTGTCGGTCGTCCGTCATAGTCTGCCTGATGATGGCTGACGGCTGCCCGACACCCCCCCTGCCCCCGCCGCGCTCCCCTCGCCAGCTTCCTCAGCACCAGACGGCCGTCACTGACGCCCCCCCCCCCCCAACCACCGGCGGCCCCCTCCTCTGCCCCCCCCCCTCCCCACTACCGACGGCCCCCACCTATGACGGTCCCCACCACTCGCACACTACGTGAAATGAGTGCACTACGTACACGCCTCGAGCGCCTTCTGGGCTTTTATTAGCCCTGTACACCATGCAAGTCCGCAGTATAACTCCAGCCTACATATCTTATGATAATATCATTCAGTAGTCATGGAACGTTAAATAACATCCGACTGAGCGCCCTTACACCAATTTCGCACCGCCTGTCTCTCGTCGGCCTTCCCCGTCTTCCACCCACTCGAGAGTCGTTGCTCCTAGCTTCGAGTGTCTCCCCTCCCCACTGTGGAGGCGGAGCACCACCAGATATATAGCCTCGGCCGGCACCTCAGTCCCATCGGGGATGCCCGGTCGATCCGGCCGCGGCGTGTCCGGGGAAATTGGTGGGCGCGGCTGGTGTGGCCGAGGTGGTGCCGGGGAGCCCCCGGACCGGACCGCGCCGGACCAACTGGCCTCCGCTCCGCCGGGCCCGGGCATGGTGCCACTGCCGGCCAAGATCACCGGTACGCCGCCGGCCAGTCGACCCGGCAACACATCCGCTGATAGTTCCCTCTCCCCGACAGCCACGAGCCTGACCCCAGCGCCGACAGTTGTCGCCTGTCAGTGTGCGTCCGGCATCCCCGACGGGATTGCCCCGCCGCTTGGCGCACGGGCCGCCGGCGACGCCCGTGTGAACTGGCCGTTTGTCGAGTCACGCCGCTCTGTTGCGACGTGGTCGCCGCCCGTTACCATGGTTACGTTCAGCGCGCTTTGGCCGCCCGCGGCCAGGCGATCAGCTCAATGGCGCGGCGGCGGCGGCAGCGCGCGACCGCCCGTCGCGCGCCGTTTTGGCCAACCGTGGCGCGCCGCGTCTCTGCAGTGTAAATGGCGGCCGGCTCGGGTCGTGAATGGTCCGGTGGCCGGCAGACGCTGGCGGAGACAGCCGGATGGTTCGGTGGCCGGCAGACGCTGGCGGAGATAGCCGGATGGTTCGGTGGCCGGCAGACGCTGGTGGAGACAGCCGGATGGTTCGGTGGCCGGCAGACGCTGGCGGAGACAGCCGGATGGTCCGGTGGCCGGCAGACGCTGGTGGAGACAGCCGGATGGTCCGGTGGCCGGCAGACGCTGGCGGAGACAGCCGGATGGTCCGGTGGCCGGCAGACGCTGGCGGAGACAGCCGGATGGTCCGGTGGCCGGCAGACGCTGGCGGAGACAGCCGGTGGTTCGGTGGCCGGCAGACGCTGGCGGAGACAGCCGGATGGTCACGGTGGCCGGCAGACGCTGGCGGAGACAGCCGGATGGTTCGGTGGCCGGCAGACGCTGGTGGAGACAGCCGGATGGTTCGGTGGCCGGCAGACGCTGGCGGAGACAGCCGGATGGTTCGGTGGCCGGCAGACGCTGGCGGAGACATCCGGATGGTTCGGTGGCCGGCAGACGCTGGCGGAGACAGCCGGATGGTCCGGTGGCCGGCAGACGCTGGCGGAGACAGCCGGATGGTTCGGTGGCCGGCAGACGCTGGTGGAGACAGCCGGATGGTTCGGTGGCCGGCAGATGCTGGTGGAGACAGCCGGATGGTTCGGTGGCCGGCAGACGCTGGCGGAGACAGCCGGATGGTCCGGTGGCCGGCAGACGCTGGCGGAGACAGCCGGATGGTCCGGTGGCCGGCAGACGCTGGCGGAGACAGCCGGATGGTCCGGTGGCCGGCAGACGCTGGCGGAGACAGCCGGATGGTCCGGTGGCCGGCAGACGCTGGCGGATACAGCCGGATGGTCCGGTGGCCGGCAGACGCTGGCGGAGACAGCCGGATGGTCCGGTGGCCGGCAGACGCTGGCGGAGATAGCCGGGTGGTCAGGTCCACCGGGCCACCGGCACCTTGGTAGGCCGACAAAACTACATGCGTGTCGTGCAGTGGGCTTAGTGCGGACTCGAAAGCATGGCCGACCGACACGTTTCCCGCAGTCGCCTTCCGGCCGATAGTGGTGTGAGCGCTGGCGGATGTTGTATTGTTCGATGGAAGAGGTAGGGGTGACGTGCTCTTTTGGCGCCACGTTCAGCCATGTGTGTTCACTGGGTATGACTATGAAGTTGGCGGAGGGATGGGAAGGGACAGCCTTTTTGAGTGCGAGTCGGCTTCGAAAACCATTTGTATATAGTGTACACCGATAGGCCTAATGGTTAAGGTGCGACCTGATGGAATCATGTGCGTCACCATGGCACATATTATCAGACTCATGTGCGATCCAATGACACACTATCACGAAACCATGTGCGTCACATGGCACACATCACGGACTCATGTGTATCTCCATGGCACACAGTACCACGGAACCATGTGCGTCACCATGCCACACATTATCATAGACTCATGTGCGTCACCATGGCACACAGCACCACCGAACTATGTGCGTCGCCACGGCATACATTATCGCTGAACTATGCGCGTCGCCATGCATTTTTGGTAGAGAAGACGAGATAGTTTTAGGTCGATTTATTCTATAGGCTATTATATTTGGCAGTGTTTGTGACGCGTCCGCGCCCAGCCCATGTGCGAGATAGTGACGCTATTGCTCCCAGTCGTTTACTGCTGTACAGCATGTAAGTGTGTTGACCGATGTGGCTTCTGGACGGCAGCGGTACGGCCAGCCGCGTCGTGTCGTCATGCTCCGTCAGGCGTGCACCGAGCGCAGACGGGTCGACTCTCGCGGCGCTCATTTTTGCCTGGATTCGTGCGATGGTATCTGCGGAAAGTATGGACAAACTAGTGTTGCCCGCCGTTTGCTGCCGTGCGGCATGCGAGCGTGTTGGCCGATGCGACTTCTGGCCGGCGGCGGCACATGTGCGGCCGGTCTCTCGTCAGCCGCGTGTACAGCGGCCGTGTTGTGTCATGTTCCCTCAGGCGTGCACTGCGCGCAGACGGGTCGACTCTCGCGGCGCTCATTTTTGCCGGGATCCGTGCGATGCTATCGGCGGAAAACACGGACAAGCGGGCCGAGTATGACGTCGGCGTGTCTGCCGCCGACGCGGTGATCCTACCGGTCGGACTTTTTCCTCTCGCTTCAGCAGATCGGCCGCTCGCCTTGTCGGTGACATCAAAAGACATGCCGCAGGGGCGGATACAGGCATTGGCGGTGCGTGCCATCCCCCATGGAAAGGTGGCGCCCCGCCGGCCGGGAAAAGGCGCCGTTCTGGGAAGGCGCAAGTGCTCACCCTCTAATTTTTCGACTAGAAGCGCGTGAAAAGGGAAAAAGGGCGCTTTTCCTCTGAGAGGAAAAGGTGCCATCAAAGTGGCGTCCCTCCGGTCATGCACCCCACCATGACAATTGCTGGTCCGCTCCTGGCATGCTACTAATAGCACGGCGTTTCGCCGCTGCCCGGATGGTTTGGCGAGATTGAGCGTCATGCGGCGCGCTACGTCACCTGGTGGAGATAAATGTCGAGTTTTGATAGCTGATTTTGATGCGAACTTTCGATGGCCTCCAAGTTCGGCTGGTGGTGGAGTCGATGTTCCACCGCACGTGCAGCGTTCAGTCCAGCCACATACCTGGTCAGCCCGGTCACGAGCCGCCCTGTACCCGGTCAGCCATATACCTGATCAGCCCGGTCACGAGTCGCCCTGTACCCGGTCAGCCATATACCGGGTCAGCCCGGTACCGAGCCACCCTGTACCCAGCCAGACCGGTAACGAGCCGCACTGTACCCGGTCAGCCGTAACCTGATCAGCCCTGTAACGAGCCGCCTTGTACCCAGCCAGCCGTAACGAGCCGCCCTGGACCTGGCCAGTCATATACCTGGTCAGCCCGGTAACAAGCCATCCTGTACCCAGCCAGCCCGGTAACGCGCCGCCCCGTGTCCGCAGTCGCCGTCGGATGACGTGTCGGAGGAGAAGCGCTGTCGGCTGGAGGAGACGTCGCCGCCTGGCGCGCTGCTGTACCCGGCCGGCCTGCTGGACCCGGCGCTGCTCTACCGCTACTACACCTGGCCGTACGTGGCGGCCAGTCTGCCGCGGGTGGTGCCGCCGCCGCCGCCGCCGGCCAGCCAGGCGGCGCCAGCGCACACCGCCACCAAAGAGCTCATCTACACACAGCCGTGAGTGGCGGCGGAGCCGGCCAGACAGAGGTGGTACCGTGCCGTGTCTAGCCAACCAGAGGTGGTACCGTGTCTAGCCAGCCAGTGGTGGTGCCGTGTCTAGCCAGCCAGTGGTGGTGTTCCGAGTGGTACGTGTCTAGCCAGCCAGAGGTGGTGGACCGTGTCTAACCAGCCAGTGGTGGTGCCGTGTCTAGCCAGCCAGGTGGTACCGTGTCTAGCCAGCCAGAGGTGGTACCGTGTCTAGCCAGCCAGTGGTGGTGCCGTGTCTAGCCAGCCAGTGGTGGTACCGTGTCTAGCCAGAGGTGGTACCGTGTCTAGCCAGGGTCCGTGTCTAGCCAGCCAGTGGTGGTGCCGTGTCTAGCCAGCCAGTGGTGGTGCCGTGTCTAACCAGCCAGAGGTGGTGCCGTGTCTAAGGGTGGTCCGTGTCTAGCCAGCCAGTGGTGGTACCGTGTCTAGCCAGCCAGTGGTGGTACCGTGTCTAGCCAGCCAGAGGTGGTGCCGTGTCTACCAAGGTGGTACCGTGTCTAGCCAGCCAGTGGTGGTGCCGTGTCTAGCCAACCAGAGGTGGTACCGTGTCTAGCCAGCCAGTGGTGGTGCCGTGTTTAGCCAGCCAGTGGTGGTACCGTGTCTAGCCAGCCAGTGGTGGTACCGTGTCTAGCCAGCCAGAGGTGGTGCCGTGTCTAGCCAGCCAGTGGTGGTACCGTGTCTAACTAGCCAGTGGTGGTGCCGTGTCTAGCCAGTCAGTGGTGGTACCGTGTCTAACCAGCCAGTGGTGGTACCGTGTCTAGCCAGCCAGTGGTGGTGCCGTGTCTAGCCAGCCAGAGGTGGTACCGTGTCTAACCAGCCAGTGGTGGTACCGTGTCTAGCCAGCCAGAGGTGGTGCCGTGTCTAGCCAGCCAGAGGTGGTGCCGTGTCTAGCCAGCCAGAGGTGGTACCGTGTCTAGCCAGCCAGAGGTGGTGCCGTGTCTAGCCAGCCAGAGGTGGTACCGTGTCTAGCCAGCCAGTGGTGGTACCGTGTCTAGCCAGCCAGTGGTGGTACCGTGTCTAACCAGCCAGAGGTGGTACCGTGTCTAGCCAGCCAGTGGTGGTACCGTGTCTAGCCAGCCAGTGGTGGTGCCGTGTCTAACCAGCCAGTGGTGGTACCGTGTCTAGCCAGCCAGAGGTGGTGCCGTGTCTAACCAGCCAGTGGTGGTACCGTGTCTAGCCAGCCAGTGGTGGTGCCGTGTCTAACCAGCCAGAGGTGGTGCCGTGTCTAACCAGCCAGTGGTGGTGCCGTGTCTAGCCAGCCAGAGGTGGTACCGTGTCTAGCCAGCCAGAGGTGGTGCCGTGTCTAGCCAGCCAGTGGTGGTACCGTGTCTAGCCAGCCAGAGGTGGTGCCGTGTCTAGCCAGCCAGTGGTGGTGCCGTGTCTAGCCAGCCAGAGGTGGTGCCGTGTCTAGCCAGCCAGAGGTGGTGCCGTGTCTAGCCAGCCAGAGGTGGTGCCGTGTCTAACCAGCCAGTGGTGGTACCGTGTCTAGCCAGCCAGAGGTGGTGCCGTGTCTAGCCAGCCAGTGGTGGTACCGTGTTCCGTGTCTAACCAGCCAGTGGTGGTACCGTGTCTAACCAGCTAGGGGTAGTGCCGTGTCTAGCCAGCCAGTGGTGGTGCCGTGTCTGACCAGCCAGAGGTGGTACCGTGTCTAGCCAGCCAGTGGTGCCGTAGTCTAGCCAGCCAGAGGTGGTGCCGTGTCTAGCCAGCCAGTCCAGCCAGTGGTGGTGCCGTGTCTAGCCAGCCAGAGGTGGTACCGTGTCTAGCCAGCCAGAGGTGGTGCCGTGTCTAACCAGCCAGAGGTGGTACCGTGTCTAGCCAGCCAGAGGTGGTACCGTGTCTGACCAGCCAGAGGTGGTGCCGTGTCTAGCCAGCCAAAGTGGTCCGTGTCTAGCCAGTGGTGGTGCCGTGTCTAGCCAGCCAGTGGTGGTACCGTGTCTAGCCAGCCAGTGGTGGTGCCGTGTCTAACCAGCCAGTGGTGGTACCGTGTCTAGCCAGCCAGAGGTGGTGCCGTGTCTAGCCAGCCAGAGGTGGTGCCGTGTCTAACCAGCCAGTGATGGGGTCCGTGTCTAGCCAGCCAGAGGTGGTACCGTGTCTAACCAGCCAGAGGTGGTACCGTGTCTAGCCAGCCAGAGGTGGTGCCGTGTCTAACCAGCCAGAGGTGGTACCGTGTCTAACCAGCCAGAGGTGGTACCGTGTCTAGCCAGCCAGAGGTGGTACCGTGTCTAGCCAGCCAGAGGTGGTGCCGTGTCTAGCCAGCCAGTGGTGGTGCCGTGTCTAGCCAGCCAGAGGTGGTACCGTGTCTAACCAGCCAGAGGTGGTGCCGTGTCTAACCAGCCAGTGGTGGTACCGTGTCTAGCCAGCCAGAGGTGGTGCCGTGTCTAGCCAGGTGGTACCGTGTCTAGCCAGCCAGTGGTGGTGCCGTGTCTAACCAGCCAGAGGTGGTGCCGTGTCTAGCCAGCCAGAGGTGGTGCCGTGTCTAACCAGCCAGAGGTGGTGCCGTGTCTAGCCAGGTGGTACCGTGTCTAGCCAGCCAGAGGTGGTGCCGTGTCTAGCCAGCCAGTGGTGGTGCCGTGTCTAACCAGCCAGTGGTGGTGCCGTGTCTAACCAGCCAGAGGTGGTACCGTGTCTAGCCAGCCAGAGGTGGTGCCGTGTCTAACCAGCCAGAGGTGGTACCGTGTCTAGCCAGCCAGAGGTGGTACCGTGGCCACACAATCGTGAGTGGTGCTGCTGTCCCGCCGCAGTCAGGGAGCACGATGCGCGCCTGACCACACCACACCACACCACCACACACCACACCACACCACACCACACCACACCACACCACACCACACCACACCACACCACACCACACCACACCACATCACATCACACCACATCACACCACACCACACCACACCACACCACACCCGACCCGACCGCTGACCCCGAATACACCCGATTTATCAGGAGCATAGCCGTCAAGGACTTGCAACTTCGTGCTACTTCTGGTGTGTGCGGCTGCCCTGGCTAATTGGTTTTGACATGTGCTCGGTTGGCGGCATGTACCTACGTGTGCACGTGAATCACGCCCGGGTGCCCACCACCACAATCTGTCCTCCGGATCGACGCCTGGCATGTGAAAATGTGTGTGTAATCGGCCCACTGGTCGCTCAAGTACCGCGCGGGCCAAAGTTCGGCACCCCCCACACACATACACACATAGACAGAGAAACATTTCGCCAACAACATTGTAGAGCGCCAGCCATCCTTACATATATCGGACTACTATGAAGAATGGTCATTGTTGCTTTGTGGTTAACACTTATGGATAATAGGCAGTTCTCCAGAAGCCTTGACAGTATGAAGTGACACTTCTTTGTGCTTAGGAAGTGGCTTCACTGGCCAATCGCTGTGGCATGCTGATTGGAGGTGTGAAAACGATCGATGCCATTTGCCGGTGCATTGCTGTGGGCAAGACTGGCAGCACGGGGCGCAACCAAGTTACAGTGATGCCGAGAGCATTGCATGAGACCAAGTATTGGTAAACAGGAGGCTCGGAACCTTATCAAAGCATGCCCCATGCTGGTGATTATTGAGGAACGTTTATCGCACCCAAAGCAGTCAACCACCGTTCGATAAAGCCAGTCGCCACTATAATTATATTGTCAGTAGCTGCAGCTGAAGCAGGCTAGAACCCTACGACGGCGTAGAAAATGTTTGTGTTTTTCTCCACCCGTGATGGGAGCCGTGACGCGTTGCTGTGTGATTGGCTGCTCAGTCGGTCTAGTCCACACTAGAGGCGTGTACCTTCAGACGTCTCACAGATGTGCCGATTGCACATCCTCACAGGTGTCCTGACGGACACATCGCATGTGTGCCATTGCCTACCGACACATCGCTCCATACTTGTCAGAGGCCGCGCTCCGTCCACCCAGTCATGCCAACTAGTCGTTTGCCGGACACCAAATTAGGCTCACATTTTGGACGTTTGAACGCCAAATCGGGCGTTTCAGTTGGCTTCTGGTGGTATTGTGCTTGTTTTTGAAACTAAGTTCTCGTTTAAAAATTGCATTTGTTCAGTAAGAAGTATTTATATATTTTATTCGTTGCACTGCGTGCATACCTTCATAGGAAAGAGAAGTCGGTGGGTTTGCATAGTTTTATCCTTGTTTTAATTGCATTCATTTTAAATTATAGCGTGCATCACCGATCGGAATGCAGCAAGTTACATTCCGATCGGTGAGCTCCCTTTGCTCTGCGCATTGAATCTGGGAGAACACTGGTATTCTTGGTTCTTTTCTAGTCAGCGAGGTAAGCCAACTTCGTCAAAGGTTTTCTTGCGTTGTGATTTATTTGATGGAAAATTAATGGGCCAGGCTGAAAGAGAAGACAGATTGCTTCAGGCATCGCTATATCTAGGATGCATTTGAACTCATTATCACTTCAAATACGTCTGGTTAGGCATCACACCGCTTCCACGCACTGGTGAACAATATTCACCCCGCTGACCCGTGAAGGTCATGCGCGTGTCGTGCGCCTACTGTTCTGGCGATGGCTGTGTGTGTGTGTGAGCTCGTTGTGACCAGTCGGCTGTGTGTGCGTGTGTGACCAGTCGGCTGTGTGTGTGCGTGTGTGTGCGTGGTGTGTTCGTATTGTTGACCAGTCGGCTGTGTGGTGCGTGCGTGTGTGTGTGCGTGCGTGTGTGACCGTGGCTGTGTGTGCGTGCGTGTTGACCAGTCGGCTGTGTGTATGCGTGTGTTGTGACCAGTCGGCTGTCTGTGTGTGTGTGTGTGTGTGCGTGTTGTGACCAGTGGGCCGTGTGTCTGTGTGTCGACAGACGGTCGGTGCTGTCGCACGACCCGCCGGTGCTGCTGCACCCCGACCGCGTCGTCAAGACCGACCAGGCCAAGCAGCACGAGCGCCACTTCCAGCCGAACGTGGCGCTGGCGCCGCACAACGCCGCCGTCGCCGCCGCCGCCGTCGCCGCCGCCAAGGTACCCGGGCGCGCACACTTTCTCTCTCCCCGACCCGGCCGGTAGCGGCGTCAGAAGTGCTGAGTCAGCATCGACCCGGGTGCATACGGGATAGCAGGGGTGTGCAGAGATGGTATTGGTCTGGGGAGTGCCGAGACGACAGTGGTCTCGGGAGCGCTGAAGCAGTGTGAGCCATAGTGTATACCGGGACACCGAACGGGCAGCATCAATCGTTCTTCGTAGGCTCATGAGTCGATTGCGTACCACGTTGTAGGTGGGATGGCGCGCGTTGACAAATTATCTTTGTTGTATTGTGTCCTGATATTCAGAGGTCAGTTGGGCACGACTGGCCTGGAGTCGCCGCCGTGTTGGTGACCGGTGGTCGGCAGTGCCGGTGGGCGGCGCGTGACGGGATCGTGTGCCGCCGACAGGAGCGGTGCTCCGGCGAGGTGCTGGCAGACGTGGAGGCGACGGTGGCGCGCGTGGCCACACTGGTGGCGCCACTGTCGCCGGCCGGCCAGGAGGCCGTGCTGGAGACGGTGCGCACGCTGGCGCTGGCCGTCACCAGACTGCGCGCCGAGAGCAAACAGAAAACGGTACGTTTGCGTGCGCGTGCGTGAGTTTTGCCGGCGTGCCGCCGTGCTGGTGGTGTCGGCTGTTGGCGGTGCCGCCCGAGGCAGCTGCGCAGACGGGGCGTCATGTGTACTGGCGGCTCAGCTGACACGACGGGCTCGCTCTACTGCGGATGTCGCGTCGAAGGCTCTGTGTGGCGGCGCTGGACCCTGTTTTGGCTGGTGCCCCGGCAGTATTTCAATGATGTGTGCGTTAGGTGTGCGAGGTCGAAAATGGAACAGCAGGATGTCTAAATGCCTTATAAAAACAAGTTCACCATGTTTCAGTTCTTTTGAAGGAACCAATAAGGCACTTATATGCTAAATGGGCATTTATTCTCATTTCTGGAATCCAAGACAACCTGTACACAGATGGCGATGTAGAACAAGGAAGCAACTTCATATGTCAACACCCTGCCTCGAATTGCATTTCTGGATGTGCGTCTACCAGTATGGCAACAATCAGCATTACGCTTGCGACCACAACGCCGTCACGGTGAAATATGAAGACTTTCAAATATGGGTGTACGAGCACGGTGCCGAGCACGATTTTTTGGAGCGATGTCAATTCAGAAAGTAGTATGGTTCACCTATTTGCACGGTAAAATTGATGCCCGTGCCCGGTGGCCAGCGATTTGCATTTGTGAGAACAACACGTGTGTACGTCTGCTGCAGACCCTGCTGGAAGAGAGGACGGCTCACCTGCACGACTTGATGGTGAACCAGCAGAAGGAGGCTGCGCGGCGGCCGCTCCTGCAGTCCCAGGTAGGAGACGTGTCCAGTCGGAGCGAAGACGCTCAGCTGACGGGCGGTGAACTGGCGATTGTTTGAGAACGTTGAGAGCGGGGTGTGACGCGTGCATTGTATGGGCGCACGTTCCGGGGTGTGTGGGCGCCACGAGACAGGCCCTGTCGCTGTGGCTGTGGCTGACGCTGTGTCTCGGTAGGTAGGGTGTGACGCGTGCATTGTATGGGCGCACGTTCCGGGGTGTGTGAGCGCCACGAGACAGGCCCTGTCGCTGTGCTGTCTGACGCTTTCTCGGTAGGTAGGGTGTGACGCGTGCATTGTATGGGCGCACGTTCCGGGGTGTGGGGCGCCACGAGACACGCCCTGCCGCTGTGGCTGTGGCTGACGCTGTGTCTCGGTCGGCAGGACTGCCACGCCGAGAAGCCGTCCGGCCTCGGACTGTCGACTCGACTCAGCTTCGAGGAGCGGCCAGCCGTCGCCGGCCAGCTCGACGGCAGCGTCGGCCAGTCCGGGCGTGGCCGGCGCCGAGTAGTGCCGCATTCCGCCGGCGGGGGTGGGGGCGCCACCGGCGCGCCGCGGGCCGGGTGATAGGGCGCCTCGCCGGCAGGCCACGCCCGGACAGTGATGTGTGCGCGGTGTGACCGCCGAATGGATGCGCCGGCGCCGCGGCGGCGGCGGGCCGGCCGCCGCCGCCGACTGGCTGGCCGCCGCCCTGCGGCTCTCCTGTGTGCACGGATGCCGGCCGACGGCAGCGTGCGTCGGCGGCAGGCGGCCGGCGCGTCGTCTGTGGCAGCTGGCGCAGCGGCCCAGCCGCGCGCCCGGCTGCCGCCGCGGCAGTCACGTGGTCTGCAGCACCGTCGCGTGACGCTGCCGCCGCGGGCGTCCGGCGGGCATGGCGGCCGGCCTGTTTGTGATGGGCGGTCAGACCATGATACCCACTGTAACACTACCTGAATTTTACCTCATTAACAAGCTACCGGACAGTCCAGTAGCCAGATACGCCTCTGTGTAACTCTCCCTCTTCGCCGACGCATCGTTAGAAGACACATGTCGCTTCTTCCAGTCGTATCTAATACGACTCTGGCTCTTGTGTCGCGCGGACGGCGCGCTGCCGTGCGGCCGCGTCCGTCGAGTGCGGCCGGCGCTGCCCAGTGGCGTTGCGGCCGCACGCCGTGTCAAATCTTCAGCTCCGGTGGTGTGCGCGTGCGTTCGATTCACATGTATTGCTGTAGCGTGTCGCGCCGGCGCGGCCGTCGGCGGGACGTCGCCCGCCGGCCGCCTGCCCCGCCCCGCCCCGCCCCGCCTGCTAGTACCTGATGGGACCGTGTTGCTGGGTTTCTTGTTAATTGTAGAGCCGTTCTGCCGCCGAGCGCTACCACTGCCTGCCGAAGCTGCCAGCGGCGGCGTGTACGCCGACCACCACGTCACTTTCGGCCCGCGTCGGCGCGGCCACTCTGCGCGCGCCTGCTCTTGGCGTCATTCTGGAGCGTCTGCTGGGCTTGCGTAGGCCGGCCCCGGCGCCTGCGACAGCTGTGTCTGTCGCTGGTGCTCCCGCCCGGGAGCGTCCGCGCTTCAGTTGTCTTTTCCACACCGCACTGCGCGACTTTTTGTTCTTTCTCGATATATTTCTTGTTGCTGCTTACTTGGCATCAGCATTCTATGATTTTTGTTTTGTTTCGAAAAGCTGGCATTTAGTAACGCCGGAAGGAAATTAGCAGAGAGCGGAATTGCATCGTTCATTGTGTGATTGTCCTTTGGACGAAGGCTTGTCCTTTGACACGCGATTCCTCCATATGAGACTTGAGCACAGGGTGTCCCTTCTATCCACCATCTATTTTGTCCAGAAGCCATCGTAAGCGCCGGCTCCGGAATGGCTACAAGAGCACTGACCGTACTCAATCTCTCCGACGGAAACCCTGGGGATCGCCGCGAAATCCTTATCGCCCATAAGTTTGGTCGGCCACTGGGCGAACCTGCATCGATTGGAGCTGCCAGTGGCACCCTATTTCGGCTCGGTCTGCATGGCAATGGGTGACATCCAGTTCTGTCCTTTGCCTCTTCCTTGCCTGGAACCCCGCGCAGCTATCGTACAGTACAAGATACTCAGTCGGTTTTTGTAAGCGCGCGGAAAGCTTTGTCAGGACACTCATTGTGATACGAGAGGTCCAGCGGCAGTAACGTGAAACTGTGGTTCGGCCGTTGGGTGGCAGATGGCAGGCGCTATGTCGCGCTCCTGCTCTTCGGCACGCGGTGAAATAATTGTTCTTGTGGATGTTCGTTATCAATGCTCCTCGCTGCTTTTAGTATAACATTTAAGTTTTGTTTTGAATAAACATTGAAAGGTCGCTTTGCGTATGCGTTTAGGTGGCGGCTTGGTGGTGTTTTGTTGTGCCGACATGTTTAGCCGGTCGCACTGCATTAGGACAATGCTCAATGCATCGCGTGCTCACAATGCTCGGGTCAGTCAACTTGGGAGCATAGGCTACCCTTCTTAAGATACTCGCTTCCATTTACGCCCACCGATGTAGCCTCCAGCTGAAATATATTCCGAGGGCAGAGCCATTCGGGCCATCTCCATCCCCGGGCAGGGCTGGATTTTTAGTCCTGTTGTTATTTGGGTTTTGAGGCGCATCAACTGCAGATGCTATACAGCGCCCATAACTTCGTCAGTGAAATCAGGTGTGAACATATCGACGTAGAGTAAATGAGAGGACTGGACACAACACGCTAGTACACTTCATGGTGACGTGCTTAAAAAAACTGAGCGTTTGTATCCTACCTTTGCTGGCGTGGGCACACGACGTCAAATCCAACCCCAGAGAGGAATAGGAAGAGTTCAGCGACATGGTGGACAGCCTAGCCGTTCTTCCGAGCATAGAAAGCAGCGATGTGTAAAATACGCGTGTCCTAATCGTAGGCGGTACAGAATCACTTCCTGACGCCTCGATCGCGCAACAGGTCGCCATGCACCCAGTCGAGGTTTTAACATTTGTTTTGTAGGTCCCACGCCGCATTCGCCGTTGGCTGCTACGTGCGCTCAAAATTTTGGCTGCCTCAGGGGGGGTTTGGGGTGAGGAGAATCAGACAAGATCAGGTTTAAGTCCTCGTCGCGTACCTGGATAAAAGAGAGAGCCTTAGCAATAGCCACCAGTTCTGCTGTAAAAACGGATGCATGTGGTGGCAGCATAAAACCCCGAGTAGTGTTACCACATGCAAACGCGCTACCGACACCTGTATCTGTTTTAAGAGCCATCGGTGTACGTGGCTGTATACCCTCACATGACTGGATGATCTATATGGCTCGTGCCTGCAATTCTAAGCATATGGTACTTTGTTTGCGGGTCTCGGCTACAGAAAGATTAACATTTGGGGAGGTAAATTCCCATGGGGAGTTCTGATGAGTCTTGTTGGTAGGACACCATGCAGCGTGATCCCACTCTCTTCAAGTAGCTCTCGAATTCTTACGCAGAACGGATTCATGTACGGAGGCCGTCTGTGTTGAAACAAACGCAAGGTGTGAGGTGAAAAGACCGCCTGATATGTGGGGTGGTCGGGAAACTGTGCCAGCTTGATAGGACACCGTATGCCCAGAATCTGACGATGCATGGCGAGCGATGATTAATTTGTTTCGACAAGGAGACTCGCTGTTGGCAAGGCGCGGAATGCTCCAGTAGCAATGCGTAGGTTAAAGTATGCTTGGTGGAATTGCTTGCAGTCATACACGAAACTAGCGTAGTCAAGTCTTGAGCGAATCAAGGATCTATACAGGAGAAGTAGGGCTATATACGTAGGGCTATACGTATATACGTACATACGTATATATATATATGCGTATATACGTAGGGCTATATGCCCCATACGTAGTACGACATATGTACTTTAAGATATTCATAGATCTAAGATACTGTACACGCAGAACTTTACAAATGTTCCTTGTACGTAAGTCACATTACAAGGGATCGCCTCTCTGTAGAGACTAAGCGACATGTTCCGACAACACTGTCGCCGCCGGCAGAAACGGGTACAGCCAGTTTTAGCAGGAAAAAAAGCGAAACCCATTATCCGAACTCCATCGCTGTAGTCGGGTGACGGCCGACTGAAGCTGCCTTTCCATGGATGAGACCTTCGAAGCAGGACACCAGATGGCGAAGTCGTTCACAAACAACGATAGCCCGATGGTCGTTGGGAGGTTCTCACCGATGTCGTTAATCACAATTCCGAACAGGGGAACACTCAAAACACTGCCCTGTGGCACACCATTGAGCTGTCGGTATCGATCAGAGAGCCGATTCCCCACTCGGGCACAGGATTGGTCGGCTAAGAAGTTTCGTAAAGATGTCCTCACATGTCCGCATATACTGTACTTAAAACACTGAGAAGAATGCCGTGACGCCAAGTCGTATCATACGCGCCTTCAATATAGAAAAAGGCAGCACCAATGTGTCGTTTGCGCTGAAACTCAGTTCGTGTCACTGTGCCCAGTGATATAATATGGTCGACTGTACAGCGGTTCTTTCTAAAACCACGCTGCGCGTTTGTAAAAATGTTGGAATGTTTCAAAAGCCACATCAAACGTACGTTCACCATCCTCTCCATAAGCTTGCACAGTGATGAGATGAGCGCAGTGGGTCGGTAGTGTAATGGATCAGATCCGCTCTTGCTAAGCTTCAGGATCGGCATCATTACTGCTTCTCGCCATGAGGGCGGAAAGCCACCCCTTTCGCACAGCCGGTTGAACAGTTCTAAGAACACCTGGAGTGCACTGGGAAGCAGGTGTTTCAGCATGTCGTTATGCACGTCATCAGAGCCTTCAGATACACTCCGTATGGCATTAACGGTGGAAAGCAGCCCAGTTACGATGAATGGTGCATTGTATGAAAGTGCCTTGGTCGTCGCGAAGTCTATTGGGGGTCGTTCGTGGCGGGATTGATGGCGTGCAATTTGTGACTCAGAGCTTCTCTCTCGACTGCGCTCCAATAGCGTACGTGCAATCCCATTAGCCGCAGCGGAAGGATCAGAGATGACCCGACCTCCTGTCCGCAGTGCAGGTAGTGGTGTGGACGATAATTTTCCCGCGACGCTGCTAGTATGCGTCCATGTGTGGGCGCCGGTGTTCGGTGGGCGAGCGTGCTTAAAAAGGAGCCGAAATATACTCGTCTGGCGTCCAGACAGGTTCGACGAGGAGGCTCTGGCTCGAAGAAACGCAATGCGATTTTATGCGGCATAGTTGTGGTTGAACACTGAATGCACGCTAGCGTGCATGAGTGACACCTCCGCACTCGTCCATCCAACACGGGACTGGGAAACGTCGGGGGCACCAGAAGTTACAGGGATGCAATCAGTAGCACAGTTGATGAATTGTAAGGTAAAATCTATGGATTTTGGCAAGCGTCGAGAGCTGGCAGAACATTTGTTTCTAGTCTATTCCCAAACTCATTCCATTTGGCCTTTTAAAATTCCATCGCCTTGGTCTCGGCCCAAGAAGTACTCCATCTTGGTAGCCAACCATATTGGGGAGTGGTCGCTACCCAACGGGTCGTCGGCCACCGACCAAGTAACTGAACCAGCTGAGGGCTGCATAGACTTATATCTATATCTTTAGTTCTGGATCCTGAATTCGGATAGCGTAATTTTCGGCACTTAGAATTCGGGTGCAACATCCACTTCCGGCGCAATAACGCTTTGCAATTCCATAGTTTGGCCATTTTGGTCCGTAATCTAGGAAAATATAATCAGAAATAAGTTCATATCAGAAACATCCAATCGCCCTGCTTTCGTTGCACAACTAGGCAGCGTGCTATTACTGTAATGGAAGTCTGGGTTTAAAAGTACACAGCTTTGGATATTTCCATCCGAGGCGATAACTATACAATGCTCCAGTGATTGTCACTCACCCAGTGAAACCCAGTACACCTTTGCATGCAGCCGTAGCTGCAGTTTACTTCGCTTTTTTTGTAGGTGTGATCTTCGTATTCGAGAAATATAAGCTTAAGAATTTCCATGTTACAAATTGCACCTTTTCTTATGATTACGGGCCCCAGAATTTTCGAAATCGAGCAAAGAATGAACCTTCAGGGTTCATTTAGTGCTCATCTGCGTAGCTTCGCATGGTTTTGGGAGACCACTTCCTCCCCTTCTCCCATGCTGTTTGGGATACCCTAAGCGGCACCCCCTGAATTAATTTGGGCCCGCCTGATATATACATGATAATGAGCCTTCACGTGCCAATTATGTCCACTGAATACTTTAAGAAACCTATACTTTTTAGGCCTCAGGACCTCAAAAGCAACGTAATCCGTGACGTCACATGTTCCCATGGTGACGTCACATTTTCACAACTTCAGACTGCTGGTTGTATCCTTTTGGAATCATGAGCTATCCGACAGCATTATATATATATATATATATATATATACATGTAGTCGGTCGCGAAAATCTCCGTGACCGACTCTGCCACCGAAACTCGAGACCGTCGCTACCTACAGTATGGTCACAACGGTGATCTTTATCGTTTTCAATGATGTAATTCACAGTTTCCACATCGCCGAGACAACTGACTAAATAATCGTCGCTATTGTTTTGTTCGACCTGCGTGTTGTTTACAAAACAAATCACACGCAGGCATGGTCGCCCACATTCTGACGCAGATCTCTAATCGTGTGCACAAACTGACGGAATGACTGACATGACACAAACTGACTGAATTAATGACACAAACTGATGTCAGCAGCTCATGTCTGGCTCTCAGGGATAACAGCACACGTTTATTAAAGTAGCAATGGCAGTAACTGCTACTGACAACGGTCGTAGTGACGCTGGTGGGGTTACGAGCTCAGTAATGGCAATCCGAGATGTTTTCCCTCCCAGAGGTCTATTCCCTTTCCGAGAGGTTTTCGCTTAACCCGATGTCGCCTCAACTCCCTCCACCCAGGACTACTCGCCTTGCCGTCATGGTGTTCCAAACCACTTGGGGTTTCGAGAAAGGGGAACGATGGGAAGAAAGTGGCATGTTCCTGTATGACATATCATTATACAATACACACTGGTATGGTCAGAATGGTGCGTGCGCACAATGCAAGAAAAACCTACATACTGCACCGGCATTTCCCGCACAATATCGATGCAACAAAAGGACGTGCAATTATTGGCTGCCAACGTCAGTTACGACGTCACTAAAACATCACATCCACATCACATCATATGCAGTACGTGTCACATACATAGCTAAACGTCACACCAGCATCGCATACAGAGCATGTTGCATCCACACCTAACACTGCCACATATACATTCCTTATTTTGTGTCACTCGGTCACTCGCATATGTCATACAATCACTTCCTCACTTGGTCTCATTCGACCACTTCCGCGTGCCACATCTAAACGCTTCAGTCAGCCAGCCGGGTTGTTGGGCGTATCGACCAAAGTTGGTCATTCACAACCGCCCTCCTCGCCCTCCATCCACACACAAACGTCTCCATCACTGCATCGCAAAACGTGAACCGAAGCGCGATGGTTCGATTTCACGTGTTGCGCTCGAGTTCGGGCTCTCGGTCCCAGCAGGGCGCGGCGGCCGCGGCGACAGCAGCGCCGACCGGGGCCCGCCACGGCGCTACCGGGCCAGGCCTCGGTAATGTTTGCTGCCGCGCTCCCGGGCGCCGCCGAACGCGAAGCGGTCGCGCTTGTCGAAGCGGCCGCTGTAGGGCGGGCCGACGCCGCGCCGTCCGCGGAAGCCGGCGAACCGGTCCTCGTGGCGAGCGTCGGAGCGGTAGCGCGCCGGACTGCTGCGGTAGCCCTCGCCGCCACCGCTGCCGCTGCCGCTGCCACCGCCGCCGCTGCCGCCACCGCCACCACTGCCGCCACCGCCGCCGCTTCCACCGCCGGCTGTGCCGCCGGAGCCCCCACTGCTGCCGCCGCCGCCGCCTGCCGGGGCGATACCATGACGACACTACAACCAAGTGATGGTGGTGGCGATGGTTATTGGTCTTACGACACGTCGACCGTTGAGTCATGTAGCGTCGCCAATCTCCAACGCCGATTGGTCGCGGGCGAAGGGTAGCGACATGCGAGACTCGAACCAATAATCTTTTGATTGAGACTGGAAATTTACCCCTTGACTACTCGTTCATCTTGCAACCAAGCGACACACAGGTGCTGTGTGTGTCGTTCACGCCGACACCTGTTATATAATCACCTATAATCACCTGTAACTATAATCACCTGTTTGTGATTATACAAACAGGTGCTGTGTGTGTGTGTGTGTCAGTTTGTGGCTACACACCTAGGCCGCCGGCTGATGGTGCACCCTTCCGGCATCACTTGCGGCGAGAGGCTGCGTTTGTGGCGGCCACACACACGCCGACCAGTGCCGACCAGCAGCCCCCCAGTGCCGGCCAGCAGCCCCCAGTGCCGACCAGCAGCCCCCAGTGCCGACCAGCA
This sequence comes from Imbricaverruca yamaguchii, assembly GCA_034440575.1. Classification (NCBI taxonomy): domain Eukaryota; kingdom Metazoa; phylum Arthropoda; class Thecostraca; family Neoverrucidae; genus Imbricaverruca; species Imbricaverruca yamaguchii. The sequence goes on along the minus strand of JAOTOL010001356.1, from coordinate 22,792 downwards.
GCCCCACAGTGCCGACCAGCAGCCCCACAGTGCCGACCAGCAGCCCCACAGTGCCGACCAGCAGCCCCCCAGTGCCGACCAGCAGCCCCCAGTGCCGGCCAGCAGCCCCCAGTGCCGGCCAGCAGCCCCCCAGTGCCGGCCAGCAGCCCCCCAGTGCCGGCCAGCAGCCCCCAGTGCCGACCAGCAGCCCCCCAGTGCCGACCAGCAGCCCCCCAGTGCCGACCAGCAGCCCCCCAGTGCCGACCAGCACCCCAAGTGCCGACCAGCAGCCCCCAGTGCCGGCCAGCAGCCCCCAGTGCCGGCCAGCAGCCCCCAGTGCCGGCCAGCAGCCCCCCAGTGCCAACCAGCAGCCCCAGTGCCGGCCAGCAGCCCCAGTGCCGGCCAGCAGCCCCACAGTGCCGGCCAGCAGCCCCCAGTGCCGGCCAGCAGCCCCCAGTGCCGACCAGCAGCCCCACAGTGCCGGCCAGCAGCCCCACAGTGCCGGCCAGCAGCCCCCAGTGCCGGCCAGCAGCCCCCAGTGCCGGCCGGCAGCCCCAGTGCCGGCCGGCAGCCCCCAGTGCCGGCCGGCAGCCCCCAGTGCCGGCCAGCAGCCCCCAGTGCCGACCAGCAGCCCCCAGTGCCGGCCGGCAGCCCCCCAGTGCCGACCAGCAGCCCCCAGTGCCGACCAGCAGCCCCACAGTGCCGGCCAGCAGCCCCCCAGTGCCGGCCAACTCACCTCGACTGCGGCTGCCGCGGAACTCGGCGAACCCGCCGCGGCTGCGCTCGAACGTGACGGCTCGGCCTCGCGCGCGCGTCCGTCCGGCGGCGCGGCCGCGGCCGGCGCCGCGCGCCGCGCCGTTGTAGCCGGTGGGCCCGGTCGGATGCTCGCCGCGCTTCTCCAGCGCCACGAAGTCGTCCACGTGCAGCGACGGCGGCCGCGACGTGTTGGGCGCCCGCGAGCGGAAGTGGTCGCCGCGCGGCGCCGGCCGGCCGAAGCCGCGCCCGCGCGCCGGCAGGCCTGCCGGGTGGGGGGCGGACCGTCAGCAGGTCTGTCAGGTGTGGTGGACCGTCGGCAGGTCTGTCAGGTGTGGTGGACCGTTGGCAGGTCTGTCAGGTGTGGTGGACCGTCGGCAGGTCTGTCAGGTGTGGCGGACCGTCAGCGTCGGCAGGTCTGTCAGGTGAGACGGACCGTCAGCGTCGGCAGGTCTGTCAGGTGAGACGGACCGTCAGCGTCGGCAGGTCTGTCAGGTGAGACGGACCGTCAGCGTCGGCAGGTCTGTCAGGTGGGGCGGACCGTCAGCGTCGGCAGGTCTGTCAGGTGAGACGGACCGTCAGCGTCGGCAGGTCTGTCAGGTGAGACGGACCGTCAGCGTCGGCAGGTCTGTCAGGTGAGACGGACCGTCAGCGTCGGCAGGTCTGTCAGGTGAGACGGACCGTCAGCGTCGGCAGGTCTGTCAGGTGAGACGGACCGTCAGCGTCGGCAGGTCTGTCAGGTGAGACGGACCGTCAGTGTCGGCAGGGTCTGTCTGGTGGGACGGACCGTCAGCAGGTCTGTCAGGTGAGACGGACCGTCAGCGTCGGCAGGTCTGTCAGGTGAGACGGACCGTCAGGTCGCATTGTCTGGTGCCCGCATGCTGGTTGTTTTAGAGACCGTCAGCGTCGCAAGTCTTCAGGTGAGACGGACCGTCAACGTCGAGCAGGCTCTGTCGATGTGACGGACCGTAGCGTGCAGTTCAGGTAAATACGCGGTTTAGAGGTCTGGTCAGTGTAGACGGACTGTCGTTCGGCTGTCAGGTGGCGTATGAGTGGTTAGTCGGCGGGTTCTTGGAGTGTGAGACGGATGTCAGGTCGGCAGCTGTCAGGTCGGCGGGTATCGGGTCGGCGGCTGTCAGGTAGCGGTAGTCAGCTTGTCGGCAGGAGGTCTGTCGTGGTGAGCTGGACCGTAGGTCGGCGTCTGGCGGAGGTCGTCAGGTGAGACGGACCGTCAGCGTCCGCATGCATGTCTGTGCATGCCCGCATGCGATTGGTTGGTTATTGGTTTTACGACACATTGACCGTTGAGTCGTGCAGCGTCGCCAATCTCTCACGCCGATTGGTCGCGGGCGAAGAGTAGCGACGGGTGAGACTCGAACCCACAACCTTTCGATTGTGAGACAAGCAACTTACCCCTAGGCTACTCGTCCCCTGTCCGCATGCGAGCACCTGTGTGGCGTACAGACAGTGGCGCGTGACAATGAAGACACATGTGCAGGTGCGTGCAGCCTATTATTCAGAGTAAATACTCGGCCTGGCAAGCCAACTTGATATTGACTCCAACAGGGCGAGCCGGTACTTCGCGTAAACTAGTGTTAGGACTGTGGCACTCGTCGCGTCGGCTGTCGAGGGTCGGCGGGTGTCGAGGGTCGGCGGGTGTCGAGGGTCGGCGGGTGTCGAGGGTCGGCGGGTGTCGAGGGTCGGCGGGTGTCGAGGGTCGGCGGGTGTCGAGGGTCGGCGGCTGTCGAGGGTCGGCGGCTGTCGAGGGTCAGTGACTGTTGAGGGTCGGTGGCGGCGGATGATCGGCGGCTGCCAAGGATTTGACCTTTTGGATGAACCTTTAGAAACAACTAAGCGTCCAAGCGCCCAAATGGAAGCTAAACATTATGAATTCATCTTCGAAGAAAACAGAATCCCCTCCCTATTTTTTTTATCGCTGGTTCCTTGGTTTGAACTGTCAATTCTTAAAGAAATTTAGTCATATGCATGCTAGGATATCATCAGCAATACTTGTCCGTTCCATTGAAATATGTAATCGGATGGCATATTTTTAATATCTCAGAGGGTACCAGAATCCGTCGGGGACAAACATTTGTCCAAAATAACTCCTAGGGCGTGCATTATCTTAATTCAACCTCAACACTCCATTCTTCTTCCCTTTACTTTTCTGACAATGAAGCAGCAACACTTCCATCCAGTCTGGATGACACGATTGTTTTGTTCTGTTCGGCACCATTTCGTGACGACATTACCAGACGTGTGCCGCGCCTTGCCAGTCCACACCACGTGTCGGCCACTACTCACTGAAGTGTCCGCGGTCCCTGGCGCCGGGCAGCAGCGCTGTGGCCAGGCTCGTCTTGGCGCCGGCCGCCACGTCGGGGGCGTCCTGGCCGCGCAGCAGCCGGCACACCTCGGCAGCCACGTCCACACCGGGCAGCAGCTCCCGGACCACAGACGACAGGTTCACACTGACCTGTCCGGTCAGGGGTCACAGTGTCACCACACCTGTCAGGGGTCACAGTGTCACCACACCCGGCAGCAGCTCCCGGACCACAGACGAGAGGTTCACACTGACCTGTCCGGTCACGGGTCACAGTGTCACCACACCTCGGCAGCAGCTCCCGGACCACAGACGAGAGGTTCACACTGACCTGTCCGGTCACGGGTCACAGTGTCACCACACCTGTCACCACAGTTCACCAGCAGTGTTCACACTGACCTGTCCGGTCACGGGTCACAGTGTCACCACACCTCGGCAGCAGCTCCCGGACCACAGACGACAGGTTCACACTGACCTGTCCGGTCACGGGTCACAGTGTCACCACACCGCAGCAGCTCCCGATTCACACTGACCTGTCCGGTCACGGGTCACAGTGTCACCACACCGCGGCAGCAGCTCCCGGACCACAGACGACAGGTTCACACTGACCTGTCCGGTCACGGGTCACAGTGTCACCACAGCCGAACAACATACCCGCACCGTGGGGTCGAAGTCCCCCACAGGACCGGGACATAAAAACACTACGGCGACCAGGCGGCACCACTGGAACGTGTCACCACCGACTGACCACGTGGCACCACTACCGACCACTGGAGCGTGTCACCGGCGCCGACTGACCAGGTCGTCGTCGTTCTCCAGCTCGTCGTCGACGCCCTGCTGGAGCCAGTAGACGGGCAGGTCGTCGTCGCCAGGCGTGCAGACGGGCCGCCGCTCGTACAGCTGCGTCAGTGACGGCGGCGGCGGCACCTCTGGCGGCGGCTCGCCCGGCTCCACCGTGTCGGGCACCTCCTCCACACCGTCCAGCTGGCGCAGCACCTCGGCAAAGCCGTCCCGCAGCGAGTCCAGCTCCTCATCCTCCCCGCATACCTCCTGGGGTGGGGGACATGTCAGCCAGTCCAGCTCCTCATCCTCCCCGCACACCTCCTGGGGTGGGGGACATGTCAGCCAGTCCAGCTCCTCATCCTCCCCGCACACCTCCTGGGGTGGGGGGACGACATGTCAGCCAGTCCAGCTCCTCATCCTCCCCGCATACCTCCTGGGGTGGGGGACATGTCAGCCAGTCCAGCTCCTCATCCTCCCCACACACCTCCTGGGGTGGGGAACATGTCAGCCAGTCCAGCTCCTCGTCCTCCCCGCACACCTCCTGGGGTGGGGGGACATGTCAGCCAGTCCAGCTCCTCATCCTCCCCGCATACCTCCTGGGGTGGGGGACGACATGTCAGCCAGTCCAGCTCCTCGTCCTCCCCACACACCTCCTGGGGTGGGGAGACATGTCAGCGAGTCCAGCTCCTCATCCTCCCCGCACACCTCCTGGGGTGGGGGGGACATGTCAGCCAGTCCACCCCCCCACACCTCTGGGTGGGAGTCCAGCTCCTCATCCTCCCCGCATACCTCCTGGGGTGGGGGACATGTCAGCCAGTCCAGCTCCTCATCCTCCCCACACACCTCCTGGGGTGGGGGACATGTCAGCCAGTCCAGCTCCTCATCCTCCCCACACACCTCCTGGTGGGGGACATGTCAGCCAGTCCAGCTCCTCATCCTCCCCGCACACCTCCTGAGGTGGGGGACATGTCAGCAAGTCCAGTTCCTCGTCCTCCCCGCACACCTGAGGATACGACATATGAACGTTGGAGCGGGTATGGCTGAGTGGTTAAGGTGTTCGGCTCTGGGAACCAAAGGTACCGGGTTCGACCCCGGCACCGATCTGGGACATTTCCCAATCCCGCGGCCCACCGGCGAAGCAGTGTGGGCGGCGCCATTGGCCGTGAATGTGCATAAAGTGCACCGTAAACCACCCAATAAAGAACAATAAACAACAATAAACAACAACATATGAACGTTGCCGGTATCCAGTCTTGCTGACCAGCGAACCAGCAGACGGCCGCGGCCAATGGTCGCCAAGTTCGGCCAGCGTCTGGCCGAACCCACTACCCACCTGTTGTATCTTGCGCTCGAGCACGCGCAGGGGCGGGTCGACCAGCTCGCCGGCCTCCTCGCCCTGCTCGGACCAGCGGAGCGCGGCGGCCAGCTGCGGCGGGCTGAGCGCGGCCGGCGACTGCGGCTCGGCCAGCAGTCGCACCAGGTCCAGCGTGGCCTGCACCGCCGCCATGCAGTCGCTGTTGTCGCGACTGAACTCGGCCGACAGACGACTGATGAGCGACTGCAGACAGCCGGGGTGGTGCGCCAGCCCGCTGCCGGTCAGGTCATCGTGTCAGACAGCCGGGGTGGTGCGCCAGCCCGCTGTCGGTCAGGTCATCGTGTCAGACAGCCGGGGTGGTGCGCCAGCCCGCTGTCGGTCAGGTCATCGTGTCAGACAGCCGGGGTGGTGCGCCAGCCCGCTGTCGGTCAGGTCATCGTGTGATGAGGGGACTGCAGACAGCCGGGGTGGTGGGCCAGCCCGCTGTCGGTCAGGTCATCGTGTCAGACAGCCGGGGTGGTGCGCCAGCCCGCTGTCGGTCAGGTCATCGTGTCAGACAGCCGGGGTGGTGGGCCAGCCCGCTGTCGGTCAGGTCATCGTGTCAGACAGCCGGGGTGGTGGGCCAGCCCGCTGTCGGTCAGGTCATCGTGTGATGAGGGGACTGCAGACAGCCGGGGTGGTGCGCCAGCCCGCTGTCGGTCAGGTCATCGTGTGATGAGGGGACTGCAGACAGCCGGGGTGGTGGGCCAGCCCGCTGTCGGTCAGGTCATCGTGTCAGACAGCCGGGGTGGTGCGCCAGCCCGCTGCCGGTCAGGTCATCGTGTGATGAGGGGACTGCAGACAGCCGGGGTGGTGCGCCAGCCCGCTGTCGGTCAGGTCATCGTGTCAGACAGCCGGGGTGGTGCGCCAGCCCGCTGTCGGTCAGGTCATCGTGTCAGACAGCCGGGGTGGTGGGCCAGCCCGCTGTCGGTCAGGTCATCGTGTGATGAGGGGACTGCAGACAGCCGGGGTGGTGGGCCAGCCCGCTGTCGGTCAGGTCATCGTGTCAGACAGCCGGGGTGGTGCGCCAGCCCGCTGTCGGTCAGGTCATCGTGTGATGAGGGGACTGCAGACAGCCGGGGTGGTGGGCCAGCCCGCTGTCGGTCAGGTCATCGTGTCAGACAGCCGGGGTGGTGCGCCAGCCCGCTGTCGGTCAGGTCATCGTGTCAGACAGCCGGGGTGGTGCGCCAGCCCGCTGTCGGTCAGGTCATCGTGTCAGACAGCCGGGGTGGTGCGCCAGCCCGCTGTCGGTCAGGTCATCGTGTCAGACAGCCGGGGTGGTGCGCCAGCCCGCTGTCGGTCAGGTCATCGTGTCAGACAGCCGGGGTGGTGCGCCAGCCCGCTGCCGGTCAGGTCATCGTGTCAGACAGCCGGGGTGGTGCGCCAGCCCGCTGCCAGTCAGGTCATCGTGTCAGACAGCCGGGGTGGTGCGCCAGCCCGCTGTCGGTCAGGTCATCGTGTCAGACAGCCGGGGTGGTGCGCCAGCCCGCTGTCGGTCAGGTCATCGTGTCAGACAGCCGGGGTGGTGGGCCAGCCCGCTGCCGGTCAGGTCATCGTGTCAGAACAGCCGGGGTGGTGCGCCAGCCCGCTGTCGGTCAGGTCATCGTGTCAGACAGCCGGGGTGGTGGGCCAGCCCGCTGCCGGTCAGGTCATCGTGTCAGACAGCCGGGGTGGTGGGCCAGCCCGCGGCCGCATCAGCAGCGACTGGTGCCTCACGGACAGCAGGTGGAGTGTAGCAGCCTGGACGCACGGTGTGTCAAAGTCGCCGGACCCAGGACGGCCGCCGGACACATACGGACAGATAGTCACGCAGACGTTTACGGCAGGTCAGGCAGGTGACGCCTTTCTCAGGTCGGACGGACCTACACCAACACACATACGCATATGTATGTGAACCATTTGTGCAGGTGGATCCGCTTGCACCCCTTGATCCCGCTCGAAGCTGACTTAATTAACGAGGTCTGAACGTTTGAATTCAACTTTTGGTCTCGAAGGGTGTCATTGTAGCAAAATTAATCGAATAGGATGCAATTTGCGGCAGACATTTATGAAGCATAAAATCAATCTGTTGTTATCGGAGTTTATGTGCACATCGACTGCATCGGTCATGCAGCGCCCCTGTATACTGTGTGCAATGGGCATGTCTACTTTGCATCACCATGATTGAAAGCACAGACGGTAGATTACTTATTCCAGGATACAATGAGAGCATCATAATGTGGCGAGCGTGGTTTTCTGGCGCTGCATGCCCCACAGGCGTGTCCGTTTTGCCGCGTGGCGCGCCTGCTCGGGCGCCGACCGACCTTTTGATGCGGTGCACGCCGCGCCTGTGCTCGGTCAGGATGACCAGCGTGCGCACAGCCACCAGCACGGAGCCGAAGCCGGCGTCGACGCACGCCATGTGCAGCATGAGCGCGTCGGTGACTGCCGCCAGCAGCGGCGGCGGCGGCAGACCGTCGGGCGCGCCGTCCTCCGCGTGCCGGCCGCCGCACATGTTCACCTCCTGGTCGCAGAGCGCGTGCAGCACCGACACGAGCCACTCCTGCGCCTGCTGGTGCTCGCCGGGCGGCATGCCGGCCGGCCGCGTGGTCAGCAGCGCCAGCAGCCGCGTCAGCAGCGGCTGGTGCGTCTCCGACAGCAGGCACAGCGTGGCGGCCTTGACGCACGGGTGCGTCACCAGGCCGGCCAGCAGGTTGAGCGCGTGCGGCAGGCCGCCGGGCGGCGTGCTCAGCGTGCTCTGCACCGTCTCCAGCAGGGCGGAGATGACGAGCAGCGCGGCCGGCGGCGACAGGTCGGCCAGCTGCACCAGCAGCGAGCGGGCCGCCTGCAGCAGGGGCGCGCAGCTGGTCTGGCAGAGCAGCGCCGCCAGCGCCCGCACCTGGCCGCCGGTGGTGAGCAGGTGTGCCGCCCACAGCCGGCGGCTGGACAGCGCGGCCGCCTCCTCGGCGGCGCTCAGCGGCCGCGACGTCTGCAGCGGCAGCGGCAGCGGCAGCAGCTCCGACAGCAGGCCCAGACAGCCCAGCAGCGTGTAGGGCGCGCGCACGGCGGCCGTCAGCACCTCGGACACCATGCGCGTCCAGGCCGACTGCTGGACGGCCGCCTCGCACGTGACGGCCACCTCGGGCTGGGTGAACGTCAGCAGCGCCGCCACCACGTCCGGCTGGATGCGCTGGGCGGCGGCGGCGGCCGCCGTGCCGGCCGGCACCGCCCACAGCAGCAGGTAGGTGTCGACCAGCGGCGACACGGCCGTCATGTCCTGCCGGCGGCCGCTGCCGTCACACACCGACACACAGCCCTGCCGTCACACACCGACACACAGCCGCGCCGTCACAACCGACACACAGCCGCTGCCGTCACACACCGACACCGCCACACAGCCGCTGCCGTCACACACCGACACACAGCCGCGCCGTCACACACACACAGCCGCGCCGTCACACACCGACACACAGCCGCGGCCGTCACAACCCACAGCCACATGACCTGGCGGATATCACGCGTCCAGCGCCACACCAAACAAGAAAATCACCAGCACTGACATACACGCCGAGAACAAGTATGAGAGGCGAACAGTTTTATGCGTAGTTTTGTCTTTGCTTCCTATATGAACAACTGCGCAACAATAACATTTCTTTTTCAACTGGACGGTGCAACTGGGTTTGAAATATTGTGGCCAGATTTTTAGCATGGCAAGCTCGCACGCATTTACACGTATGCACAACACATACCTGGAAGTCGGTGCCACGTGCCTGCGGTATATACCTGGAAGTCGGTGCCATGCGCCTGTAGTACATAGTCGATGTCGTGCGCCTGCAGTACATACCTGAAAGTCGTTGCGTGCGCCTATAGCACATACTTGGAAGTCGGCGCCGCGCACCTGCAGTACATACCTGGAAGTCGGTGCCGTGCGCCTGTAGCACATACCTGGAAGTCGGTGCCGCGCACCTGTAGTACATACCTGGAAGTCGGTGCCGTGCGCCTGTAGCACATACCTGGAAGTCGGTGCCGCGCACCTGCAGTACATACCTGGAAGTCGGTGCCGTGCGCCTGTAGCACATACCTGGAAGTCGGTGCCGCGCACCTGTAGTACATACCTGGAAGTCGGTGCCGTGCGCCTGTAGTACATACCTGGAAGTCGGCGCCGCGCGCCTGCAGTACATACCTGGAAGTCGGCGCCGCGCGCCCGCAGTACATACCTGGAAGTCGGTGCCGCGCGCCTGCACGGTCAGCGCCAGCATGTGCCTGAGCAGCGCCACTGCCGGCTGCAGCAGCGCACAGACGGCCAGGCCGCGCCGTCCCAGCAGCGCCGGCCCCAGCGCGGCGCCGTGTCCGTCGCAGACGCGCCGCAGCACGGTCAGCAGCAGCGGCATGCCGTCGGCGCTGTACAGCTGCGTCAGTGCGTACCGGTAGCGCAGCGGACGGACGGGCGCGCCGGCCGCCTCCGCCGGCGGCACCGCCTCGTGCGCCAGCAGCCGCAGCGCGGCCACCAGCGGCGGCGGCAGCGCGTCGGCGCGCTCGGCGTGCTCGAGCGCCGTGGCGGCCAGCGCCGGCACGCGGTCGGCGCGCGCCGCCAGCTCGGTCAGCGGCGACAGCCACTGCGCGGCGCCGCCCAGCCGGGCGGCCAGCTCCGGCTCGGCGCGCGCCCGCTCCGCCAGCCGGCCGGCCACCGGCACGTGCTCGGCGCCGCGCAGCACGGTGGTCAGCAGGTCGGCGGCCGCCTCCGCCACGGCCGACCGGCGCTCGGCCGCCGCCAGCGCGTCCACCACCGGCCACAGCAGGTCGCCGCGGCTCAGCACGTGCGTTATCGCCGCGCGGCCGCGCACCGTGCCCGACAGACACGACAGCGCGTGCAGAGTGGACACCTGGGAACAGTGCGGCCAGTCAGGCAGGCTGTGGACCTGGCGACCAGAGCGGATATTATCAGCAGATATCTGGGGACGCGGAGGGACAGGGCTGGATTTGTTATATAATCCTGGATATGGAGAGGACATTTTGGGGAAATTGACTATGCAGAGGACACTTTTCTTCACACTTGTGGCATCAGAATCCCAGTTTACACTTTCCAGAGCATCTTGAACATCTTGTGACAAAGTAGCTAATTATAAACTCCATCCAACCTCGAAATGAAAAAAATGAGGAAAATTATCTGGAGGATAATGCTTTGGATGCCAAAAATCCATCAACAGACTATTTTCCAAACTTTTGGAGGACAGGTCAAAGCATAAGTTGAAACCTGAGGATTAATACGGCGTCAGGGGAGTGTCAGTGAAGACCTGGAAGCAGAACAGAGGTGCACTGACACAAACCAGGGACTAATGATCTGAGCAAGGAGGCAGGGTACCTTGGAGGAAGAGGGAGGGGATGAGTGTAGGGAGACAATGTGATAATCTGAGTGTGTCGAGAGAGGCAGCGCGACAGAGAGGAGGGAGGGAGCGAGCGAGAGAGACAGAGAGACAGAGGACAGACTTAGTGAGCCGGCAGACACCATACACGTACTCATTGGGTAGTGGAGCGCAAGACAACACTATGCTCACGACAAGTACACATCACTACCCTACTGCACCACTAACTGTTCTCTGAGCTGAAGCAGTGCCGGCCCAGCTGGGAGCGGCTGCTGGGTGTGGCCTGTCGCTAGCCAGGCGACCAACCTGTTTCGCCTCGCAGTCGCGCGCGCTGTGCAGCGCCCCGAGCAGCTGTAGCGCCTGCAGGCAGTGCACCAGCCACAGGCCGGTCTGGTAGAGCGGGTGCGCCTCCTCTCCGCCGTCCTCCGCCGGCGCCACCGTCGCCAGCGCACGCAACAGCGGCCCGGTCACCTCCGGCGAGCCGGCCAGCAGCAGCAGGCCGTCGGCACTCTCCGCCAGCTCTGTCGACCGAGCGGTCACAGGTCATCGTGGGCAGCCGCCGAGGTCAGCACAGTGTGTGGAGCAGCAGACCGTTAGCACTCTCCGCCAGCTCTGTCGGTGAAGCGGTCACAAGTCATTGTGGGCAGCCGCTGAGACCAACAGTGCGTGAATACAAAGGTGCAGCTACCTGGTCCAGGGTAGGACGAAAAACTGGTTGGTCTAACTTCAGTTCGCATATATTTAGGCGACCTGCCCGGTAATAATCATCACCAAAAAGATTACATTCGTGTTGCTAAATACGGTCAAAGTTGCATACCCGCTACTTTGACAGCGGGTATAATACGCTACATTAGGGCACATGCTCAGTTAATTTCCTCCCTTCACGGATCTGACTGCTGAGTCTCACCATCATCAGCAGACCGCTCTGCTGACCCACCAGTGGCTGATGAGCTTTGAGGCCAGCACGTACCAGCAGACCGCCCTGCTGACCTAACAGTGGCTGCTGAGCCCTGGGGCCAGCACGTGTCGCCGCCATGCACCACAGGGTGACAGGTGCCACAGGCACCACAGGGTGACAGGTGCCACTATGCACCAAGGAAGGTGCCACCAGCCCACAGGCACCACAGGTACAGGTCACACCCGTACCACAGGCACCACAGGGTACAGGTGCCCCATACAGGCGCTGCACCCACAGGGTAGGTGCCACCTGCACCACAGGCACCACAGGGTGACAGGTGCCACCGCACCACAGGCACCACAGGGGGCCACCAAGCCCCCAAGGCACAGTGACAGGTACACCCTGCACCACAGGCACCACAGGGTGACAGGTGCCAACATGCACCACAGGGTACAGGTGCCACCATGCACCACAGGGTCACAGGTGCCACCATGCACCACAGGAGAGAAAAGGAAAAAAAGAATAAAAACAGGTGCCACATGCACACAGGACTTCTCCGGCACACAGGTGACAGGTGCACTACTGTCCACAGGTGACAGGTGCCACCATGCACCACAGGGTGACAGGTGCCCCATGTACACAGGTACAGGTGCCACCTAACAGGCACCTCACACGGTGACAGGTCCACTGCCAGCACCACGGGCGCCAGGTGCCACTACCCTGTACCACAGGCACCACAGGGCGACAGGCGCCGCCTCAGGACCGCCCGTTACCATTGAGCAGGGCGCGCGCGGCGGCCAGCAGCCGCGACGAGGCGAGGCAGGCGGGCGTCTCGACCAGCACGAGCAGGGCCTCCATCAGGCCGGACCAGCGCAGCATGTAGACCAGGTCAGGCAGCGGGCGGCCGGCCGGCGCCGCCGTCTCCATCACCAGCTGCAGCGGCAGCGCCCGCTCAGAGTGGCCCAGCAGGGCGTCCGGCGAGCGCAGCAGCTCGTACACCTGGGCGACGTCACCACAGCGGCACTCACTCCACTGCGCACGATACGGCACTCACTCCACCGCGCACAATACGGCACTCACTCCACTGCGCACAATACGGCACTCACTCCACTGCGCACAATACGGCACTCACTCCACTGCGCACAATACGGCACTCACTCCACTGCGCACAATACGGCACTCACTCCACTGCGCACAATACGGCACTCACTCCACTGCGCACAATACGGCACCCACTCCACTGCGCACAATACGGCACTCACTCCACTGCGCACAATACGGCACCCACTCCACCGCGCACAATACGGCACTCACTCAACCAATACGGCACTCACTCCACTGCGCACAATACGGCACTCACTCCACTGCGCACAATACGGCACTCACTCCACTGCGCACAATACGGCACTCACTCCACTGCGCACAATACGGCACTCACTCCACCGCGCACAATACGGCACTCACTCCACTGCGCACAATACGGCACTCACTCCACTGCGCACAATACGGCACTCACTCCACTGCGCACAATACGGCACTCACTCCACTGCGCACAATACGGCACTCACTCCACTGCGCACAAAAGGACTCACTCCACTGCGCACAATACGGCACTCACTCCACTGCGCACAATACGGCACTCACTCCACTGCGCACAATACGGCACTCACTCCACTGCGCACAATACGGCACTCACTCCACTGCGCACAATACGGCACTCACTCCACTGCGCACAATACGGCACTCACTCCACTGCGCACAATACGGCACTCACTCCACTGCGCACAATACGGCACTCACTCCACTGCGCACAATACGGCACTCACTCCACTGCGCACAATACGGCACTCACTCCACTGCGCACAATACGGCACTCACTCCACTGCGCACAATACGGCACTCACTCCACTGCGCACAATACGGCACTCACTCCACTGCGCACAATACGGCACTCACTCCACTGCGCACAATACGGCACTCACTCCACTGCGCACAATACGGCACTCACTCCACTGCGCACAATACGGCACTCACTCCACTGCGCACAATACGGCACTCACTCCACTGCGCACAATACGGCACTCACTCCACTGCGCACAATACGGCACTCACTCCACTGCGCACAATACGGCACTCACTCCACTGCGCACAATACGGCACTCACTCCACTGCGCACAATACGGCACTCACTCCACTGCGCACAATACGGCACTCACTCCACTGCGCACAATACGGCACTCACTCCACTGCGCACAATACGGCACTCACTCCACTGCGCACAATACGGCACTCACTCCACTGCGCACAATACGGCACTCACTCCACTGCGCACAATACGGCACTCACTCCACTGCGCACAATACGGCACTCACTCCACTGCGCACAATACGGCACTCACTCCACTGCGCACAATACGGCACTCACTCCACTGCGCACAATACGGCACTCACCCACTGCGCACAATACGGCACTCACTCCACTGCGCACAATACGGCACTCACTCCACTGCGCACAATACGGCACTCACCCACTGCGCACAATACGGCACTCACTCCACGCGCACAATACGGCACTCACTCCACTGCGCACAATACGGCACTCACTCCACTGCGCACAATACGGCACTCACTCCACTGCGCACAATACGGCACTCACTCCACTGCGCACAATACGGCACTCACTCCACTGCGCACAATACGGCACTCACTCCACTGCGCACAATACGGCACTCACTCCACTGCGCACAATACGGCACTCACTCCACTGCGCACAATACGGCACTCACTCCACTGCGCACAATACGGCACTCACTCCACTGCGCACAATACGGCACTCACTCCACTGCGCACAATACGGCACTCACTCCACTGCGCACAATACGGCACTCACTCCACTGCGCACGATACAGCACTCACTCCACTGCGCACAATACGGCACTCACTCCACTGCGCACAATACGGCACCCACTCCACTGCGCACAATACGGCACTCACTCCACTGCGCACAATACGGCACCCACTCCACCGCGCACAATACTGCACAGTCCGGAGATATTTGACGGATGAGTTTAGGGGCGCATCGATGGCGTCGGTCGTACCGAGGAGATTTTGGTGGAAAAAAACAGCACATAACTGTAAACATCTTGCATGTGGGTCAAATATGTCGATTTATAGCATTCTGCATTGTATTAAATCATCTGCATGACAGACATTCCCAACATATATATATATATATATATATATATATATATATATATATATATATATATATCTACTCCTTTTTTTACTGTTCCCTTCATCCTTTTTTGCTAGCTCCCTTCATCTTCAGGTTTATGCAGCTGCCATGTATACAAATGCACATCCCAGGAACAACTTTTGAAGCAAACATTTTCTGCCTTTATCAAAATCTGACAATGACACGCCAATAAACTTGGCCGCACTCTTGGACAGTGAGGTCCAGTTGTACAGGTGGGCACTGTCAGACCAGGTCAGATCACACCTGGCTACTGTCAGGCCACACCAGCTGAGGTTCAGTCGTACAGGTGAGAACCATCAGACCAGGTCAGATCACACCCGGCCACACCAAGCCACGTTCAGGTCACGTCAGGTCATACACCTGGGCAGGTTGGTGTCTCACGCACCTGGATAAGGGCAGGTCAGGTCAGACACCTTGTCGGATTTGGTCACACACTAGGCGAGGTCAGTTCACGCCAGCAACGGCCCCGGCCCCACTCTACATGGGCTTCACCAATGTAGAGTAGCATGCGCATGCTAGTATCGCCGAATTTTCACAATATCCTGGGCGACAAGCGCAACACCACACTACCTTCCTCGAAGCGCTCACACGGAGCATGGGACAAGGATGAGAAAACCGCAAACGTCTTTAACGACATATTTTGCCAACCAGTCTGAGAGCTAAGTACTGCCTCCAAAGAAATCCGAATGGCCCGCTCAATACCCGAACCCAAAAAGTTGATCATGGAATTTCCACTGAGGCAGACACTCTCAAACTGTAGAACATCTTAAAGAATACCGGACAACCAAACCAGACACGCTTCCTACAAAATTGCTATGGTCAGCTGTGCTTCCTACAAAACTAGTAGAGACATACCTGGGTGAGACAAGCCTCAGCAGTGATGATGTCGCCGGCCAACTCGGGCCCGGCAGGGCCGGCCGGGGTCACGGCGGCCATACGGCTCACTGTGGTGCACAGCTCCGCCACCGTCCGGTGCGAGTGTACCTGACGGGAGGTCACGGGTCAGGTCACGGGTCACAGCTCCGCCACCGTCCGGTGCGAGTGTACTTGATGGAAGGTCACGGGTCAGGTCACGGGTCACAGCTCCGCCACCGTCCGGTGCGAGTGTACCTGACGGGAGGTCACGGGTCAGGTCACGGGTCACAGCTCCGCCACCGTCCGGTGCGAGTGTACCTGACGGGAGGTCACGGGTCACAGCTCCGCCACCGTCCGGTGCGAGTGTACCTGACGGGAGGTCACGGGTCAGGCCACGGGTCACAGCTCCGCCATCGTCCGGTGCGAGTGTACCTGACGGGAGGTCACGGGTCAGGTCACGGGTCACAGCTCCCCCACCGTCCGGCGCGAGTGTACCTGACGGGAGGTCATGGGTCAGGCCACGAATCACAGCTCCGCCACCGTCCGGTGCGAGTGTACCTGACGGGAGGTCACGGGTCAGGTCACGGGTCACAGCTCCGCCACCGTCCGGTGCGAGGGTACCTGACGGGAGGTCACGGGTCAGGTCACGGGTCAGGTCGCGGGTCAGATCACGGGTCAGGTCACAAATCACAGCCCACCACCGTCCGGTGCGAGTGTACTTGACGGAAGGTCACGGGTCAGGCCACGGGTCAGGTCACGGATCACAGCCCGCCATCGTTTCGCAATCTGTAACTATAAATACACCTATTATAACCCTTCATCCACTATGGCAAATGAAGATTAACAAAAGTCTGTACATTTCAATCAAGAAAGTTGCGTTCATGTATGGGTCATACCACGTCAAATCGCACAAGAAATTCCCCGACCCCCTCCGATTTTGATGAAAATTGGTACACCTATAGTACCAAGTGGAAGAACCCCACACGCCAACTTTTAGCCCAGAGTGACCACTGGAGTCAGATCTAGAGGTCATCCTAGGTCACGATTTTTTACCGACTTGACATCAATAAATTGCAAATATCTCAGGTGTTATTTAACTTAGCGGAATGAAATTGGTGTCAAAATGCGCAGAAGCCCTGGGCCATTCAGAAATATGGCAAAAGTTGCACGTGACCTCTCCGTGACCTTTGACCTAACCAGGTCAAAGTATACAAATATATTTTTATATATGTTTGCCTGCCCCTAATTCGATGAAACTGTGCTATATTAATGGTCGTGATATTATCTAAGAACCTGCAAAAAAAGAAAGGCGGAGACTTGAAAACTTTTTGAGATATCGGCCTTTGAATATTGTCATAGGACCAAATGGATGCATGCCCCGAGGCTATTTACCATATCATCGATGATAACTCTGGTTACCTTCGTCCGATTGTCGTCAAATTTGGTGCGGAAGTCATTGGCGGAAAACTGAACTATTTTCCAGATTTTCAGGTTGACATGACCTCACATGAACTAACATGACCTTGAGAAGTTTGTATTGCCTAAATACATGCAATATTGCAACTTACGTGAATATTCACGCCAGTAATTTTATTCACGCCGTATGCGTGCATCATGAGAACGTGAAGTTAATGATGGCTGGTGGCAAGGTAAGCGACATCACTGTGAATGGGGTTCAGCTGGCATCCTATCATCATTGTTTGGCTCAAGTTCAGTGTAACCCGCCATCGTTGCTTTGTAAGGAGCGTAAATGTGAAGAATGCCCAAAAGTGTCGGAATTCGGCGAACAAAGTTTTGCTGAGTATGATACCCGAGAAATCGATAACATTGAGTACCGAAAGTGGACTAATACTGATAGGTCCACATTAGAGGTGGTTACACAAACTTCTGAAGATTTTGTGCGATCATTTTGCGAGCAGCTGGAAATACTTGTAAAGCATGAGTTTGTCGCCCGTGCCCAAGGCAATTATCTGAAAGGCCTAAAGGAAACACTAGCTCCTGCAGAGGTAATTGTTATTGGAGATTTTTCCGAAAAACTACACTATGGTTGCACAGGATGAGGTACAGTCCCATCACTGGAACAAACTGCAGGTGACAATCCATCCGTTTGTGGCTTATTGGCGAAACAACGCAGGGGACCTCAAACATTTTTCTTACTCTGCCATTTCCGACTGCCTGACGCATGATACTGTGGCTGTCCACCTGTTTCAAGGAAAACTTATTGAGCGCCTGGAAGCAGAATTAGGCCAGCGCCCCAAGAAGATATTTTATTTTTCAGATGGGGCTGCCTCGCAATACAAAAGTTGTAAGAATTTCCTAAATTTGGCAGAGCATTCCGTCGACTTTGGAATAGACGCCGAGTGGCATTCTTCGCAATAGCTCACGGAAAGGGACCGTGTGATGGCATTGGTGGGACGTTGAAAAGGTTAGCTAAAAAGGGAAGTCTGCAAGGAACTCTGATTGAGATCCCGGACCAGTTTTATCAGTTTGTAAAAAACCATGCCACCGGCACGTGCGTGGAGTATTTTCCCAAAACCGAGTGGGTCAAAGAAACCAAAGCGTTGAATGACAGATTCGCAGCCGCTCGCACAATACCGGGAACAAGGAATGTCCATCGTGTTACTCCGTCTCCACGTAATGGTATGGTGGTTGTGAGATGGTTTTCCGGCAGCGAGACGGGCCGTGAGGTACGTATGGCGAAAAAGGTTGGTAGTTCTTCGTGAATATACGGTACTGCTGTTCAACTTGTTTTATGGTCGCGGCTATTTGCATATCAGAAACATTTACTGGCCCTCCCGATAAAATGTTAGTACGAAACGGACGCGAGCTGAAACAATATATTCAGGCTATAAAAACCGAGGAAACATATTTTTTGGCGAATAACTTTTGCCAAAATAAAGATAGAAATATAATTTTGTTACAATTATATTTTCCTCGTCAGGCCGCGTTGATTGATGTATCACATGACTTAGCTAGCTGAACATTTGATCCTGACCCCAGTTTACCTCCAGGTCACCCCTAAACCGAGGTCAAGTGATGACCTAGCTTGATCATATTATACATCATGATTAACCAGAGGATCTCGATGGCATTACAATTATTTCTCTATCTTGATTCTATCTAAAGTTATTGACGAAAGTGTGACATGACCTCATAGTGACCTCACGTGACCTTGCAGAGGACACTTGTTCAAAATAAAAACTTGGCTCGTTTGGAGTAGCCTAACCTAAAACATGGTAATATAGCCTGTACGAGCCAAATTCAGCGTTTTTTGTTCAGGAAAATATTTTTGTTTCCCTGTTGGCTTGTAATGGAGAGGTCACTGCCAGGTCATGTGAGGTCAGGTCAACTTGAAAATCTGGAAAATAGTTCAGCTTGCCACCGATGATTTGCCCACCAAATGTGACGATAATCGGACCAAGGAAACCAGAGTTATCATCGATGATATGGTAAATAGCATCAGGGCATGCTTCGATTTGGTCCTATGACAATATCAACCCATTTTTTTAAATTTTTTTTTTTTTCCCCTTTTTTTTTTTCTTTTTTTTTGTTTTTTTTTAGGCCCTTAATTTCACCCCGGTTTTTTTTATTTGGGGGGGGGAAAAAATTAAAAAAATTTATTTTTTTTTTTTTTCCCCTTTTTGGTTAGGGGGGCGGGGGGGGGGTCTGGTGCATTTTTTTTTTTTTTTTTTGTGTGGTTTGGTTTTTCGCTTTTTTTACCCCTTTTTTGTTTTCCTTAATTTATTTTATTTTTTTTTTTTTTTTTTTTTTTGTTTTGTCGGTAAAAATAGTAGGCGGCGTGGATGCTCTTTCTTTCCCCCCCCGGGGCGCCGGCCTGGGGTTTTGGTTGGGGGGTTTTTTTTTTTTGTGCCACTAGGGGTTTATTTTTTTTTAAAAATGGGGGGGGGGGGGTTTAAAATAGCCAATTTTTGGGGGGTTTTGACGTATGCTAACTGGTCCCAAGATCCATGGGTGTGCTTGTCCTACTATCTCATTCCAGACATGCTACCCTTGTTTATCATGTCCAACGTGAACGAGCTGGTAGCTGGAACACTCCGGTACTGTATGTCTATGTATGGTTTGTGCGAGAAAACACAGCTGCACCGAGTGCGAAAGCTATTCAATGTCCGTGCGATTAGTGCGCGGAAAATTTGATCACATATCCGACACTTGAGTGAGGTACCTTCCGCCGGCTATTAGCACCAACCCCGTCCGACCCCTGAGTGTCGGGACATACCTTGCGGATGAGACTGATGAGGGCCGCCTTCAGACGAGAGGGCATCTTGCGGGTGAGAGCCGACACGACGCGCCGATATCCACAGTCTTCGCCACTGACAAACGCCTGCCGACACAGCAGACACGCGCTCAGGCCACACGCACCGGCCAGCCGAATACACCTTCCCTTGTTTATTGGTTGGTTCACGACACACTTTATGCACATTCACGGCTAATGGCGCCGCCCACACTGTTTCGCCGGTGGGCCGCGGGATTGAGAAATGTCCTGAGTGGCGCTAGAGTCGAACCCGGGACCTTTGGTACCCATAGCCCGACACCTTAACCACTCGGCCATCCCCGCCCCGAATACACCTTCCCAAAGCATCCAGTCGAAGCATAGCGAAACTGCAGAGACGGTTCAGCCGATGCTAAGATCATATTGGCCCCTTCGTGTTGGTGGCCTTGACTAAGGTGCGGCTCAACTACTGCACGCCCATGGAGCCCTACGAGTTCGACCGCATCGACAAGGAGCGCAGGGGCGGGATGGCCAAGTGGTTAAGGTGTCGGGCTATGGGTACCAAAGGTTCCGGTTCGACTCAGCGCACTCAGACATTTCCCAATCCCGCGGCCCACCGGCGAAACAGTGTGGGCGGCGCCATTAGCCGTGAATGTCATAAAGTGTATCGTGAACCAACCAATAAACAAACAAACAAACAGACAAGGAGCGCAACAAGAAGGATAACGCCGTCGAGATCGACGGCGACAGCGCGGAGAACGATCCGCTGGCTGTATTGGTCGGGCCGTTCATTCAGTCGGCGCTCGTGCCGATCGATGAAGAGGACGAGGATAGCCTGCAGATCCTTTTCGCCCAGCGAAAGGCAAGGACCGCCAAACCGCTCTAACGATATCTGCATTCTGTGGGGGTTTACTACAGTTCGGCCAAACGTGAAATAGTTTTCAAGAATCCGACATTAATGATGAATGAAACCGTGGATTTACGTTGAGGTCAACATACAGGCTACACATTCCGCAGGTTTGCTAGACTGTTCAAATCTGGCGAATGTACGTTATAATGCACGAATAAAGGACGGAAAAGTTAGAACCATCGTTTGAGGTGTCAGACGCGACTGTGAAGTGTTTATCTGTGATTAAAAACTGCAGAAAGCTTACGTTATCTATTTGGCGCATATAGGAGTACATAATCGTGGCCGAATGGCTAATGGGGTGGATTTATGCATCCCAAATGCATGGTTCGAATCCTTGTGCATGAATTTTTGGCTGCTAGCCGGATCGGCTAGCCGCCCCCTGCGGGTAGCCGGGAACCAGCCTTGTGCACACAAAACTGCATCACTGGCACAGCACATATGAATACAAATGTGGTACAAAATTACGGAGCCTACTCCGTTCCATGAGGGCGTGGATCATCACACCTGCAGTGAAGACGAGAGTAATCTAAACTGCGGTGAAAGTGGGCATTACTTTGCTTGCGGTAAGAACCAGTCGCCTGACCTGAAACGAAGGCGACGGCCAGATCACCTGTAGTGGAGGCGAAGGCCGTCTCACCTGCAGTGAACGTGGAAATTATCTGTAGTGAGGAGCAAAGCCGTCTCTCACCTGTAGTGGAGGTGAGGGCCATCTCACCTGTAGTGAACATGGTAATTAACCTACCTGAATTGAGAAGAGCAGTGTCTCACCTGTGGTGAAGGCGAGGGCCATCTCACCCACATTGAACATGGGAATTATCTTGCCTGTATTGATTTTTTGGTTGATTATCTGGGTTTAGGGGCGCATCAACGGCTACCGGTTATGCAGCGCGCCTGCATTGGTTTGGGGTGGATTTTTTCTTTAGTGCGCGTCGACTGCTATGGTCATATTGCTCTTGCCTGTATTGAGGAGCAGAGCCGTGTCTCACCTGTAGGGGAGGCGAGGGCCATCTCACCTGCAGTGAACGTTGGAATTATCCCACCTGTAGTGAGGAGCAGAGCCGTGACCAACCTGCAGTGGAGGCGAGAGCCATCTCACATGCAGTGAACGAAATAAGCCTACCTGTATTGAGGAGCAGAGTCGTGTCTCACCTGTAGGGGAGGCGAGGGCCATCTCACCTGCAGTGAACGTTGGAATTATCCCACCTGTATTGAGGAGCAGCCGTATCCCACCTGTAGGGGAGGCGGGGCCCATCTCGCCTGCAGTGAACGTTGGAATTATTCCACCTGCAGTGAAGAGCAGAGCCGCCTCCCACCTGCAGTGCAGGTGGGTCGGCCAGCGCTCACCTGCAGCGCCACCTGCCAGCGGACGGCGGCCGAGAGCGCGGTGACGATCATCAGGCGCACCGAGGCGGCCATGTGCTCCCGGTCGCTCAGCTCCAGCAGACGGTCCAGGAGGCGGCGCGCCACCAGCCGGGCGGCCAGCGGGGCGTCGCAGCAGAGCAGCGCCTGCGCCAGCCGGACGCCCACCTTCAGGTGGCGCAGCTTAAACGGCAGCTGGGGCTGGCGCACGGCGCACTCGAAGTCCAGTCCGTGGTCCAGCCAGGACAGCACCGCCGGCTGCGGGTCTGGCCACGGGAGGTCAGACGGGTCAGGTGACGTGTCACACAGGACAGCACCGCCGGCTGTGGGTCTGGCCACGGGAGGTCAGACGAGTCAGCTGACGTGTCACACAGTCCATCCAGGACAGCACCGCCGGCTGCGGGTCTGGCCACGGGAGGTCAGACGGGTCAGGTGACGTGTCACACAGGACAGCACCGCCGGCTGTGGGTCTGGCCACGGGAGGTCAGACGAGTCAGCTGACGTGTCACACAGTCCAGCCAGGTCAGCACCGCCGGCTGCGGGTCTGGCCACGGCAGGTCAGACGGGTCAGGTGACGTGTCACACAGTCCAGCCAGGTCAGCACCGCCGGCTGTGGGTCTGGCCACGGGAGGTCAGACGGGTCAGCTGACGTGTCACACAGTCCATGGTCCATCCAGGACAGCACCGCCGGCTGTGGGTCTGGCCACGGCAGGTCAGACGGGTCAGCTGACGTGTCACACAGTCCAGCCAGGT
>JAOTOL010001355.1:592500-751572 GCA_034440575.1 Imbricaverruca yamaguchii | reverse complement strand
GCGAAGTGACGAACTGGACTCGCGTCACTGCAACACTAACCGGGCTACTATGGCGTCCCCAATGTTGGTAGGTTACTATGCATGAAGCGCACTTTACATGGTGCCTTAGGTGCTCCAAGAAGTCCTCCACGTACGTCATAAAACAGCTCAACCTGTTCTAAAGATTTATCAAAGTTGAGGCCATATACATCATAGTCGAGGTCATAGTCGTGGGGCCCATTGAATGTTTCTGACATTACAGTATCCTCTAGCATTTGTGTCGCCCTAGGGAAGTCCCACGGACGCCATAATTGTGGTGCTATGGTAGGGGCGGCGGCTTTGCGTCGGTGACGGTGAGGTGTCGGGGGTGGTGGCGGGTGCAGGGTGCACGGTGATGTGGGGGGTGTGAGTGTGCGAGTGTGAGTGGGAATTGGGTGTGTGTGGGGTGCTGCATTGAGGTGTGGGTGAAATGTGTTTTGAACCAGCTGCCACGGCTGGAACTGATTGGACTACTTGAATTGCTGAACTTATTAGGTTAGGCCCCTAACTCCACTCCTTTGTTGATTGTGGCTATGTCAGTGGGTGCATTGTGTTTTCCCAGCCGCAACTCCGCCACATTCCCAAACCCCAGCGGCCTTGCGCGATGTTTGGTTTTCCGTTGCCGTCCCTAACACGAATTTATATATATATCTTGAGTAAAGTTTTGGGAACACCATATGGGTAAATTGTGAGCGTCTTCAGCCAGACTACAATTAATACGTTGCATTGAATGTAATTGATGATAATGATATTTACCATTGGTTTTAAATGACATGTCCGGTGTTGGGACTTTTTGGACGCTAGTAATCGTATAATTTTGTGCAATGTTCCGCGCGAAGTAGGGTGCCTGTGATGAGCCCCAAGCGGCTTCCGTTGATCCTTAAATCTACCTACTCACGTTCATTCCCCTCATTCACTTCACATTCGTTCGCCCCATTCATGCTCTCCTTATTAATTAATTTATTGCTTGGTCCTCAAATTTAGCTCCAGACCCCCCCTCCCACCTCAGCGTACACAAACACATAGATCGACAGACAATTGCTCTAATTTTAATGGTACGTTGGTCGAACAAGTAACCCTTTCACTGCCAATCATGGCCGCCCAAGCCATTATTGGCAGCGTTCCTCGCGAGGCTCATCCAAAGAGGGGCACCTCGTACTGGCTCCGAGGGCTGATGCAAGGTGCTCTGGTGTCCTTGACCGACATACCTAGCCTTCAATTCGATCGATGCCACGCCGGGCCTTATTCGTCGTACACTTGCGACCAGCTCTGACGTATCCCACGGGCGGGCACGGATCCTTACCACGTTGGGCACGTACCTGGTCGTCGTTATACCCTTGCCGGCCCTACCATTTTTTAGCCTCGGGGCTTATGACATGCCAAACTCGTCCATGTATCCATCGAACTGTCTTCACCAACCGTGCCCACGTGCAGAGTTCGAGGGGTGGACAAATTACCGGTCAGTGTTTTCCTATGCCCTATAATCCGGCGCCAGACTTCCGGCGAACGCAATGCGGTGGCCCCTTTATCGGCCCTTCCCACATGCATACATTGTTCACCCCTCACCTGCACCCCTGGATCGCAGAGGCCAGCGCAGTTTTGCAGTCAAATATCCAGAGCAGGTGAACTAATGCCCTCGAAGTGCCCGTTCATCGCACCCTCTCGCAATTAGGCATTATGCAAACGCACGTCATATATATAACATTAACTTTCTAGACAACTTAACTGGCTTCAACAGTCACTACCACCACCCGGAAACGTTTAGTCCATAGGAGGACGGCTCACAGGTCGGCTGCCTCGTTTATATTTACTTTACTTAATACTTTACTTTAATTTACTTCATCGTAGAAATTAACATCAGGCACATATCTAAGTTTCATTGTGCTGCACTCTGTCTTATTTTATCCGTCCTTGCTCTGCTGTTCCTCCTGTCCATCACTGCTGAAATGCTACCACCGGTCTTTGCTGGTGCCACCAGATAATTTATATGCTAAATCTAATATATTTACATTTGCATACGCCGCATCGCATTACGCACACACTGCTCAAACACTTCTCGCCATCTCCGACATCTCCGTCTATTTCCTCCCCATCCTGAACTCATCCTATTTAGTCCCCCCATGAGACAGGTCGCTCCCAGCAATGAATTTGGTGAGAAGGCAGAAGTTGCGGAAGAGAATGTAGGTTGGTTCGGAAAGGTTTGGGAAAGAGGAATACATGTCAGAAGTGTAACACTCATATGCCCGATGGTGAGTGGCGAGTGGCCTCAGCTGAACACTTCATCTCCTCCATCCGATAACTCAGCCATCTGGCCACCGCTGGACGCCTCTGAGGCGTCGGTCCGGCGCCCACCACCGCGCGTCTTCGAGTCCCCTCTGCGCGCCTCTCTTCTTTCGTTTGTCCTGTTCTGCCCTCTTGAATTTGCTATAGCCCCGCCTCCTTTTCTTTCTTTAGTCCACTCCCAGGGCTTAGGAGTGAGCTCGCGCTCCGCATTGGTTTTAGCAATTGCCGCCTGGGGCCTTCATGGCGTTCTAGAAGGTTATCCTGCGCGTGGTCACCGACCTCACGGGCCAATGACCCTTCTGCCGGAGGTGATCCAGCTGGTGTTTGGACCCCTGTCTGCCAGCTGAAGGTACCAGGCCATTACTCTGGTTGTTGTTTCCGGAGCCGCCTTCTGATCTTTGCGCCGGCGCCACTCGCGTTTGCTTTTACTTCTCGAAGCAAATGTTTGTAAGGGAAGGGGGAAGGTGGGAAAAAAATGTGAAAGCTTCACGAGGAAAAAATGTAAGCCTCCTTACACTATTCCCACCAAAAAGAGGTGCTTTGTATTTTTAGGTGCACCCAACAGAAGTGTTAAGGGCACCCAACAGGTGTTCTGAGGGAGACCTTTGGGCCTGTTGTGACGTTTTAGCTAATATATGTGGCGCCTTTAGAACGTTTTTGGGGAACAAGGTACAATGGATGCACGATGAGTGTGTTCAGGACGCTCAAATGCGTTGCAGGGATGCTCCAGATACTGTCTACATGCTCCGAATTTATCTAAATTATTAATTTATCGAATTTATTTGGGTGCCCGTAGGATATCTGGATGACACCCTTAGAAATTCTTTGGGAGGCCCGAAAGTGATCCAATGCGTGCACTTCGGATGTCCAAAGGCATGGTCAGACCAAATGGTCTGAAGACGCTATACAGATTTGCTGAGGGC
This sequence comes from Imbricaverruca yamaguchii, assembly GCA_034440575.1. Lineage (NCBI taxonomy): Eukaryota > Metazoa > Arthropoda > Thecostraca > Neoverrucidae > Imbricaverruca > Imbricaverruca yamaguchii. The sequence continues at coordinate 748,348 of JAOTOL010001355.1, read as the reverse complement.
GTTCCAGAGACGTTGAGTGCACACGGAAGCACCAAGGGTGACCATCGACGTTGTAGTGGCGCCCTGTAACTATCTGTGTGGTGCACTGTGATCTGTGGACAGGTATTCAGGAAACATAAGTTCCTGAGCCGATTAACTTTGTCGCCTCCTATGTTGTGCTATTTGTGCGAAATGCAGAGAACGGCTGCAGGTTTGAACTTGAATTTTGCTATTTGAATTTTGTCGAACGGTTTTGTATGAGAAGAATATTTTGATATCAATGTTGAAAACTGATAAAGTCCGCGCTCTTACCTTATAGTACTAGCACATTATATGAATGGTTTGTATGATGGTAACTTCTTAAAAAGTCCAAGCACGGTTTCTTGATATTTTCATAAAAAATAAAGCGTGTTCTGATTCTTGCTCGCCATGTATAGCTAATGGTGCAGAATTGTGAACCATTTCACTTTCATTTCATGCTAGTAATTGTGGAGCGAAAAGCTCACTTACTCAACTGTACATACCACGAAGTGTTCCTGCCAATCTTTCTTTTTATCACGCTCTCATAGGTGGGTGCTTAGTATTGGTGAAGTTAGGTTGTAAGAGCCACGTGCTGTATAACTCATCTAAGGCGACCGGTTTACCGTGTGAAAACGATATAAAGTGGCATTTTCCGACGAAGACATACATGCACCTGTATGTCAGCAATACAGCACTACCCTATCCATGGTACTTGGTCTCAACTGGGACGCTTATAAGTGCAGTAGCGTAGACCAGGTGGCCGTGTCTCACACTTTCCAAAGTGGGGGGCTAGTAATAGCAAGTCCCCTTCCCTCACTTCTTGCACATTTCTGACTCCTAATAACCTTCGACGGAAGGTTGCTTTGCTGGTTGCTGTAAGGAAAAATGTCTGGGGCTCCGCCACAATGCATTCGATTAATCTTCTTATAAACAGACCGTGTCCCACAGACTGCGGTCTAGACCAGCACAAATTATTTCCTGTAATGTTTCAATGACGTACAGTATACCGTGGGACGACTGTGGGTCGTGTTATTGCGCGGCAAATATGCGCACTTATCGGACTGTCGTCACCACGCTGCACCGGTCGATGACAAATTACATGTTTTAATTACATTCGTTTTGCTCCTGGTTTACCCGTATCCATGGACGACAGTGCCCACGGGGCACTGGAGCGTCGAACCCCTCTTTAAATGTCACATCATCCACATGTTAAATTCAAAGGAGCGAATTATCGAACGAATCAAATATGGCTTCCGTACCTACTTACCTTCGGATGTTCGGTGGCTGCTGCCCAAGTATACATGTTGATCAGTGGCATAATATATTATGATTGGATTCATTATTTATTATTTAAACGAGTCTATAGTCTCGTTTAAATCACACTGAATACTTACTGTTTCACAAAGCTTGCGCGGCTTCTGGAGACGGCACTTCGATTATCCAGATCAGAAGATAATAGATGTTTTCTTTCGTGATCAAAAGTGAACAGCTCTAAAATAGATACAAGGGATGCTGATTAAAGTAAAATATACACTTCAAATAGACGGTTTCAAGACCACTGTAGTTACAGAAGCACAGTGGACATGCGCTATCGTACATAGTAAAATTAATTTAAATTTAGGTTATTTTGTGAATGAGAATCACTCACTTTTCCTGGTATCTTTTTCGTCTTGTTGTCTATGTATCTTGTTTATTTGGCCTCATGTTGTTAAATCGTTTCAATAAATTTTTAGATAAAACCGATTATGAGTTCGCAAAATCGAATTGCTCGCACACATGTTTCTTCAACGTTGGTACCGTCTCTCATGACTGCATCCAATCAGTTGCTGCTGAAACGCATATCCAAACTCCGCATACCGTGCGAAACCATGAGATTTTTGCAGACTGAGAGGAAAAGCAAGTAAATTGCAAGGATGGACACAGGAGGAAGATTGAAGACAATTTGACATTCGTGGAAAGCGAAGCGTGCAGGTACCTCAGCAAGTCAACATTCATGAAAGGTTATAGCATGCATGCATGCAAGGTTAAAACGTACATGCAAGGTTTGAACATGCAAACATTGCACTTGTAACGTAGGAAAAGTGTAAGAAGAGTCCGGATTCGCCTACGGCTTATATAGCTAACAGGGGAAGTAAATTAAAGTGCGTGCTGCGGAGCAGTTAAGTCGGCAGCGGGATACACTATCAAAGACAAATTTGAGCAAATTTGTTGGCTGGATTATAGTGGCAAATGAAACATCACATGGAGTAAATGAACTCAGCAGCAATGTGTGAGGCGAAATACATCTCTCAAGTCATGGGAGTACCAGCGACCCAAGGTTTGAGAAGGAAGTGGTATGCTTTCCTCTTGCACGCCCACCCTGTTTTTGCCCCCATGGTTCAAACACATAAGCAAACACATAAGCATAAGCAGCACACTGAGCTAAACAACCAACAATACACAGGTACTTACACAAAGTTACTCCACCCTGCCGGTAATCCGATAGACAGATGATGAGACATTCAACAAATGAATAAACAAAACAGTGGCTGAGTTTGGGCAATAGATGGGTTCGTTTAGCTGGGCTGAATTTGGGCTTTGGAACTGGGACGCCTAGGATTCCCGTGTCAACCCCCGTGAAGCAGAGCACAAACGTAGTTAAGCCAAAACAGGCCGGCCCGAGCTAGCCCAACCAAGGCGTGATCGGGTCTCGAGCGAAATGTTAGCTGGGGAAAGGTAGACGCGATAAGGTAAGAAGAACACTGAAACACCAAATCAACATCATAACCCAAATTCCAAGGAAACCATCCGCCCCGTTGCGCCATCTCATCGGCGTACGCGCCATGGCATGTCTGGTTGGTTATTGGCTTTACGACACAGCGACCGTTAAGTCATGTAGCGTCGCCAATCTCTCACGCCGATTGGTCGCAGCCGAAGAGTAGCGACAGGTAAGATTCGAACCCACAACCTTTCGACTGTGAGACGAGCAACTTACCCCTAGACTACCCGTCCCCTCATGGCATGTCTGGCTGGCTAGCTCAAATAGCCTGCATTCACAGTTTGAGCCAACCATCTGACACACAATTATCAACTGGCATATTCTCACCAACAAAAGGTTGTTTTGAAGTAAGTGACAGTCTTATTTACTGTAGGGCAACATGCTTTTGGTAAAAGTAACTGTCCCACCGGAAACGCTAAGAAGCAGCATGACCTTCCTTGGCTTAGATCGATTTTCCCTTTGAAGATTGGGACTCACTGCTGTGGTCCGAGCGTGCAGGACTTAAGTATGGGCTGTCGGCGCCTGTCAGATTAGTCATGCAAATTTTAATCCGTCCACTGCAGCTATTGAAAAATGACGAAGGACGAAGCTACGCAGCTAATCTACTGCATAAAATAATGGCGTTCTGCAGTTAGGTATTTTCAATAAGGTGTTCACAAATACTTCTCATCGATGCAAGGTAGTCAATTGAAAAATATGGTAAGCACTTATAAATCACACACTAATAAATCATCGCGAATCAGCGCTGCCAATGTTTCAACACAGCAGGCGGCCTCAAAGCCCTGCATATGCTGGAGCATGAGGCCGCCACGTCATTGTGGCGTGACGAAAGATGGTGCTGTTACGTCATTGTGGTGCAACGGAACATGAGGCCGCCACGTCATTGTGGCGTGACGAAGCATGATGCTGTTACGTCATTGTGACGTGACGAAGCATGATGCTGTTACGTCATTGTGACGTGACGAAGCATGATGCTGTTACGTCATTGCGGTGCAACGGAACATGAGGTCGTCACGTCATTGCAGCATGACGGAGCATTAGGTCGTTACGTCAGTGTGGCGTAACGGAGCATGAGGTCGGCACATCAGTGTGGCGTGACGAAGCATGAGGCTACCACGTCAGTGTGACGGCACATGAGGTCAGTCAGTCATGCATTTGGGTACTTCCACGTGGTGGCTGTTCTGCACCCAGACATTGTTGCGTGAGCACATCTGGTAGAGAACATTGCATCATAAACATTTCAAGAACATACAGCACACGAAGCGCAGAACATACAGCGCAGAACATACCCTAAGACTAGCGACTCTGCGCCAAAGCACTTTTGAATGCAGAGCAACTCGGTGCTTGCCTGGGGGCTGGTGATAGTCTATTCCAAGCGACCGCGGCGCGTTATGAAAAACCTCGCTGGGTCTGCGTGAGTCGACATCTTGTGAGATGAAGCTCACCGACTGACCCAGCTCTGGCCTCCCTCTGCGATACTTGTGACCGCCAGGTAAACATTCTTCGTACAGCTTCCGGGCATTTCCCAATGCACATGGCTCTGTATACCTGAATGCAATCGTGCTCCCGAACCATCTCTGCAAGCGTTAGCCATGCTAATGGTTGGTTATTTGGGCTTTCGGGCGCATCGACTGCGTTGGTCATACAGCGCCCATAGCCATGCTAATGACAAGAGTGCAGGGGACACGTGCTCGTTGCGGCGCACACCAGTGACTAGTCGCGCGGCAAAGTTGATGCATTTTTGCAAGCGGTGCAGACGGCACTGAGTGGCTCCACCCCAGAGAGATAGACAATAAAGGATGTGAGGAAAAACGTGGAGCTGGACTAAGAACTTGAGGACATCCGTGGTGAAATGATGGCGAAATTTGTATAGTGATGCTATGATGCTATGATGCTATGATGGACAGGTCGTTGATGAAGATGAGAAAGAGGATTGGCCCGATGATGGAGCCTTGTGCCACGCCAGGGGTCAGGGGAAGGATGGAGGAGCCTCCGTTCACCGTCTGCTTCCGGTCGCTGAAACCTCGAAATCTGGAGAGGTGTATCCACCAGTGCTTTATGATAAAATAAGCATGCCGTATTTGGCAATATACTGTACTCGGTACAGCTGAGACGCAGAACGCAGGGCAAAACTATTTGCAGAACACCATTGTCTTTGGCTTCACCATTGCTTCCACCAAAGTCTTCAGCAAATTCGCCGTTGCCTCTCCATGGGCGCAAGAACAGCACGCGGTAATATTGCCGCATGTAAGTCTGGACAACTCGCTTTTAGTCGCACTTGCAATTTTGTGGAACACCTGTGGATGTAGGGGCGGGGTTGAGAGTAAGCAAACACGTTCATCCTTCCGGCGGAAATAACAGCAAAATATGTGTCTGAATCACAAATGGTAACTTGGAATCCCGGCTGGATCTCATGATGCGTTGGAATGGTGAATCGTGGATCCTGGTTTCAACCCATGGCATAGCTAAGTCATGGATCTTGCATCTAGATGGGTCTTTGTACATAGTTGGTCCATAGACCTTAGGTCCTGTTTCACTCCCATAATCCATGATAATAAATCCATTTTGGGATCCAGGTCCGAGTGTCTGTGTGGCAGGCTATCAGGGCTTAAGATAACTATTTGTTCAGCTATGTAGCGGAACCAAAAACAAATTGTGACCAAAAGATCATAGGATCTTGGTGCGATACAACAGTTCATTTCAATCAGCTTCGACACCATAATGCGCCAATGATAAAATGGCGTATTGCGTTCAGCTTCTGAGTGATTTGGTCCTACACATCAGATGTGGATCTGGAATCCAAGTTGGATCCCGTGCTTAAAGTTAACCATATGTGTAGGATCTCGGAATCCAAGATCACGAATTCTTGAAATGATCTAAGGTCAATTTACGATTCCAAACACACGTTGGGACACAACAAGACAATGGGTGACACCAGTAATTGGCAATGCGTCCGCTTTCACATTTGTTTTTAACCTGATTGCAACATTAAGCATGATGGGCTTATGCCGATATACGTGTACTTACAACCAAAACCTTCCAGATCGGAGCAGTAGCGTGCGGTTTGCGTTTGTACCCGGTCAGCGTGCTGACCGCCGCTCACTCGTCAGGCTTATTATGCCCGCCGCACACCGCGGACTCGGGCTGCACCGACGTCGGACGTCCGTCTCAAACGGAGCCGAACACGTCGATAATCGCGAGAACTCCGCAAAGCTACGAACGCACATGCTACAGGCATTCACGACAAATGTGGCGTGAATCTCAAAGCTTTCTCCGGAACCGCATGTTTAATTTGAATGAAAGTTCGGACACATGGTTAGGGTAAGCACCGTGACGAGCCAAGTCTCAAGTCGACTGAAACTTCCCAAGAGCTGCTTGGTAGTTAAAAGTGAGTCGTTGTTATCACGTGCGGACAATGGGATGAGTCTCTCCTCTTACTAAGAAAGGATATACTGGTCCGTCCTACTGGTACGGTTATGATAATATATGTACACACCCTTCGAGAAAATGAACACCGCTACACACAAAGTGAGATATCATTCGGGTGTTTTTTGGTTAAATGTGTGTTATTGCTAATGCCTCGGGGATAAGGAGAAAATGTCGAAATGCTATTTTTAGTGGTGTTTCAGTACCGGCATCGCTCAACTATAGTAACTTACTGAAAGAGAAACATGGCTGCCTGCTGAGACCGAATATCGTATAGAAATAATGCAGATAAAAACACAATTATGAAAGGTAGCAATTTACGTACCGAGAATATCCGGTCAGAGATGGTGGCGGTGGCATCTGGACAAAGTGTAGTGACCAACCAGACCCCGACTTTGGGATTAGTGACCGATACGGCTGTGAAGGAGAGGATGATCAAGACCCGGCCGCTGATCCATCACACCCATGGGGTAGGCTCGACAGCCTTCCGCAGGAGCAAAGCGGCCCGGATATATATATATATATATATATATATATATATATATATATATATATATATATATATATATATATTGTGTGTGTGTGTGTGTGTGGGTGTGTGTGTGTATATGTGTGTGTGTGTATGTGTGTGTGTGTGTGTGTGTATGTAAAGACATAAAGACATAAAAGATCAGTGCAACTCTGAGCCACAAGGGCCCTTCTTGGTTGCACTCTGTACACTGAACCAGTTGCCCACCAAATCTGCCAATCAGCCCTCCCTGTAATACTGAAAAGCAAGCCCTCTATTCTTATAATGATTGTCTATGCTGTTTTTAAAGATGTTCAATGTTCTGCTACTGACGATGTTTTCTGGCAGCTGGTTCCAGTGTTCCACTACCCTGTTGGTGAAGAAAGTTTGCCTTAACCTTGTTCTGCTGTGGTTAATTTTAATTTTGAATTTATGACCTCTAATTGCATCATTTCTGTTAAATTCAAACATTTCCACAAGGTATCCCCTCTCCAGACCATTGACAAATTTAAAGACCTCGATGAGATCTCCTCTCAGCCTTCTATATCTAAGTGAAAACATATTCAATTTCTTCAATCCTTCCTCATATGCCAGGTTGCTTATGCCATTAACCATTTTTGTAGCCCTCTTTTGTACTCTCTCTAAAAGCCAACAATCTTTTTCATAGCTAGGAGACCAAGCTTGGATGCAGTATTCCAAACGTGGCCTGACATATGCACAGTAAAGCTTCCTGATCACTTTTTCACTTCTGTATGATACATTCCTATTTATTGCCCCGAGCATTCTCAGTGCCTTCTTCCTGGCTTCCTTGGTCTGTTCTGATGCCCCCAATTTTGTGTTTAGAATAACACCTAAATCCTTCTCCTGTTGAGTCACTGATAGCACTTGGCCACCCATCAAGTATGGAGCCTTCATATGCTGCTTACCTACATGCATGATTTTGCACTTATCAAAGTTAAATTTCATTTGCCATTCTTCGGACCACTTCACAAGTTCGTCTAAGTCTTTTTGCAGTGAGATATGCTCATCCTGACCTGTTATTGCCCTAAAGACCTTCAAATCATCTGCAAATTTCAAAACTTTACTGCTTAGGCCACTTTCAATGTTATTTACAAATATAATGAACAGTAATGGCCCTAGTACTGACCCCTGGGGGACTCCACTAAGAACATTTTGCCATGATGACTTTGTACCATTTAGCATTACTCTTTGCTGTCTATCTGAAAGCCACAACTCTATCCATTTTAAGATGCTACCTGCAATACCATGGGACTGAAGCTGTATCATTAACCGTTTATGGGGTACCTTGTCAAAGGCCTTACTAAAGTCAAGATATGCTACATCAACCTGATTTCCCTGATCAAATTGTTCTGTGGCGAAGTTCAAAAAGTCCAAGAGGTTTGTGAGACACGATCGTCCTTTTCTAAATCCATGTTGAGTATCTTGACTCAATCTGCTACCTTCCAGATAACTAACTATTCTATCCTTGATAATTGATTCGAGTACCTTGCAGACTAGGGATGTGAGACTTATTGGCCTATAGTTTTCAACTTTCCCTCTTTCTCCTTTCTTGAAAATAGGAACTACATTTGCCCTTTTCCAATCGGTTGGAATTTCATTATGTGAAACTGATCTACAAAATATTATACTAAGTGGAAATGCCAGTTCATTTTCAGTTTCCCGCAACACCCTAGCATAAATATCATCAGGTCCTGCTGCCTTATTTGGCTTTATTTTCCTGATATGATTGTAAACAACATCACTACCAATGAAATCAACATCATTTGTCAGATCCCATGTATCTGAACTATGGTGTACGGTCGGCAGATTGGTCATATCTTCCAATGTAAACACTGATTTGAACTGCTTGCTCAGCTCCTCAACCATCTCACTGTCCTCACCCAATGTAGTCCCGTTTACTTCCAGTGGACCAATTGTGTTAGAAACTTTACTCAGCTTGTAGAAACTAAAGAACTTTTTACTGTCCCCATTACAGTTTCTAGCTAAATCCAGTTCCTTTGCTCGCTTTGCTGCTCTGGTTTTTTGCTTCACAGTGTCTCTAGCTTTTCGATACGCCTTTAGATTAATGACATTTGAGGCTTCTTTAAAAATTATAAATGCAGTTTTCTTAGCCCTAATTGCTTTTATCACGTCTGGTGTAAGCCATGCTGGCTTTCCTACCCTTCTTTTGCGTCTTTGCTTTTGGGGGACATGTCTAATCTGAGTTTCCTTTAAGTAAGATTTGAACTTTTCCCACATTTCACAGGCATTTAAATTGGAGAATTCTTCTTCCCATCTGATGGCACTTAAAGCCGCTCTCATGCCGTTAAAGTCTGCTCTGTTGAAATTTGGAACCTTTACCAAATTATCCTTGATAATTTCCCCTACATGTGCCTTGAATCTAACTATGTTATGGTCACTTTTTCCCAGAGTTTCGCCTACAGTCAAGTCTTGAACCAAGTCACTTAAATCCGAGAATACAAGGTCCAAGAATGAACCTTGCCTGGTAGGTTCCGATACAAACTGGTGTAAGAACAGGTCCTCTTCAAGGCATTTCCTGAACATTTTGCATGATGGGGAGCCAACACCAGCATTTTCATAACCTTTTAGATTAAAGTCACCGAGAATAAGGCACTTCCTCTTAAAGTTTCTACTGATTTCCTCACAAATCACCTTGTCAAGCTCCAGTTGCTGAGAATGTGGCAGGGTTCCTGATCGGTAGAAAGCTCCTATCCTAAGAGTATTGCTGTTGCCTTTTCCCACAGTGACATCAAGCCAAATGGACTCCACAGACACATTTTTATCCCCACCTGCTACTTTTTGAGAACTGAATAAGCTATTCACATAGAGCATTACACCACCCCCTTTCATTGCTGGACCCCTATTGCACGAAAACATATTGTATCCCTGGATCTCATAGTCCTGTAAGTTATCTCCAAAATATCCTTCACTGACCCATGCCTCCGTAATGCAAACAAAATCCGGTTCCTCCTCAGCAACATAACACTTGAACTCATCAAATTTGGAACGGATACTCTGAGCATTAAACATCATACACTTAACAAATGCTCCATAACCACCTTTGGCTTTTTCATATTGAGGAGTTCTTTTATCACTAGATGAACTATAACTCTGTCCCCTTGAGTTGCTGCTGTCCCTATTTGCAGACTTTGAGGTTATATTGCCTTGGCTGACACTATTGGAATATTCCTGAGTTGGCAATGCAATTTCATCCCTCCCCACCCCATTTCCTAGTTTCCCTGAAGGACATGCTCATATACTTTGCCTAACACATGGACCCCCTTCTCAGAAAAATGCAGGCCATCCCTCTGATAGAGGTCACACGATGCATAAAACCTGCTCCACTCGTCTACAAATGTAAAACCTAGCTCCTGGCAGAGCTTTCCTACCCTGGTGTTAGCTGCCAGTGCCCTAGAGCTCCACTCAGGGGAGGCTCTAGCCCTAGGCAAAATTCCTGTTACAAGCACCCTATTGGTACCCTTCAGGGTGGCCAGAAGGGCCCTGTACTCCCGCAGGAGCTCCTCGCTCCTAGTATGACCTATGTTATTTACCCCTACATGCACTATGACTGTGTTAAACTGGTGATCACTGGTGACCTGTGCCACCGCAGGTACCAGGTCCTTCACCTTGGCACCAGGCCTGGTGATGCACCTCCTGTCCCTCCTACCTTTACAAAATACCCGCTCTAAATGACGCACACGAGAGTCTCCTATGACCAGCACTGACTCCTTACTACTGCTATCCTGGGGGCAGTCATCCAATGACTGGAACATATTTGTTGTTACTAGGCCTGCTCGCTGGGCCGGTCGGCTACACTTCCTCCCGCTCCTACCACCTGCCACCTGCCACTCACTGACCCTTTCCTTAGGTTCGCGTCTCCAAATCCTCCACCCCCTGACCTCATGCCACTTCCCCTCCTGTGACCTACCAGAACTACCCCTCCTCTGTTCACTATTAACACTATTAACACTCCCCTCTTGAGAGATCCCAGCCACCTCCACAGTAGGGGAAACCTCAGCTACCTGGTGGCCTGCGACCACCTGGGCATATGATGTCCCTGCTACGGATTGACCCCTTGTTGCTTTATCTTGCCTACCCTGTGCAACAAGGGCAGCCTTGAGGTTGGAAACCTCTGCCTTAAGGGTCCTAATTTCTTCCTCTAGTGCCTGCATCCTGGTCGAAACCATCCTAAACGCTGCAGCTTATGCCTAGATTTAGATTCAAATTAACTTGCTAAATTAACTTGCTAAACAACCGACAAAAAAAAAGACTTCAGTGGATATTGGTGTCACTCGAAACCGCTTAATGAGACGGAGAACTTCATGCATGATTCCAAATTACCCTTCTCGTGCATTTGTCGCCTGCATTCAGGATGCCTTTTACGGATGACGAAGAAACTAATGCCTTATTAAATCGACGCTGGGCGGCGCTAGTGTACACTTCCAGGTTGTAGCAGTTACGGTGATGCTGGCGACGATCGGGAACAAGACCTTGCGAACTGATGAGCATAGGTGTAGCCATTGGGTGGGGGGACATGTCCCTAATTTCTGAAAAGTGGCGAATTGTCCCCCCCCCTCCATTTTTCCGTGTCCTCTAAGCCTCGCTACCTGAGTATCATCGCCGCAAAATTATACTTAAAGACATAAAGACATAAAGACATACCACACCAGGGAGTGTTCAGTATTACCTGCTCGCCACATACAGAGCCACTGATCACTGCGCCGTGCCAGACTTGGCGTGATTGGCTGCTGGATATAGCAGTTTATTTTTCATTTTCGTGGGGTGACACCCGTCGCTCTTTTTTCTCGGCTTCTTTCCTAGTGGGGTGACACCCGTCACCCCGCTCGATTTTCGTCTACGTTGTACTTCCGTTCCCTGAGTTCCTGTGCGTACTTATATTTATTTGCACATTAGGTAGGGTTTTTTTCCCACGATGGGGAAAAAACGTAAGAAGGACATCGACCCCTGCTCTCCAACGGACTCCGACTCTGATTTTCCGCCATTAGCCCCGACTGATGACCGCCGCACGAACACGGACTCGACACCTAATGCACCTCCGCACGATACCGCCACTGATGACCCACGCCAGACAATTCCGCTTGATGATGCAATGGAAGCCCTCTGCACATCACCGAACCCTGCTCGTCCCAAGACCACGACCTCACTCTCGGATAATACCGTCACTCTACACGCCGCTGACCAACGCTCGAACCAGACCACGCCCTCACCACCTGAACCCATCGAACCCTACCTCGACAGCGCTGGCTCATACGTAGTCGTTAAGCCTGTCGAGGAATCCGTTTCCTTCCGCCGTATCAACGTCTTCTGGCCGACCAAACAACTCCTCGCCATCTGCTCCTTAGCAAATCCTGATATCGAAGCCCCTGCCAACGGAACCCTCGTCATTAAAACCCAAACCAGAGCCCAGACCAAAGCCCTCCTCCGCACCACCACATTTTGTGGTAAATCCGTCACCATTTCCCTCCATTCCAACCGTAATACCACCAAGGGCACCATCTTCGCGCCGGAGCTCCGCTTCATGTCTGAAGCAGATATTCAAGCGGAGCTCAGGCCGGAAGGGGTGACCCACGTCCGCCGCATCACCTCCTTCAAAGATGGCCAGAAACGTGATACGAGCCTCCTTGTCCTTACGTTCAATTCTACTACTCTTCCCAAGACCCTCCTCGCCGGATACCTACGAATCTAAGTCCGTGTCTTCATTCCCAATCCTCTCCGCTGTTTTAACTGCCAGCGCTTCGGCCATGGCAGCAAAACATGCCGCCAAACAGCCCGATGCTCCAAGTGCGGTGAACCACCCTATCCCGAGACCACCTGCTCCAAACCAGCCCACTGCCTGAACTGCCACACCTCTGATCACCTGACCACATCACCCATCTGCCCAGTCTGGCGCAAGGAAAAGGAAGTGTGCGCAGTGAAAGCTACGACCGGGGTGTCCTATCCCCAGGCCCGCCGGTCTGTCGAGGCCACCTCGCCGGCCACAAAATCGTATGCACAGGCAGCCGCCATTGCTCCACCCACTCCCCGCGTGAATACCATCTCTTGTTCGATGCAAACCGACATCATTCCTGGCTTAGCTCCACTTCAAAAACTCACACCATTGACCACAAACAAAGAAACTACCCTGGCTCCAAACACAAAGACCACATCGACTTCGCACACACAAACAAATTCCTCAAGGAATGCCAGACCCCGCAGCCACTCGGCTGCCGGAGGAAATCCACGTTCCCCAGCAAGCCGCCGATCGAGCCCTGCGCGTCCAGCGCCCACCGCCACCCACGTGACACGGCCGACTCCAAGCCGGCGGGCATCCCCCGCGGCAGTAACCTGCCGCCGTGACCATACCAAGGTCACCGGTCGGCCGGACGGATCCAGCGGGCCAGCCGCCACCGCCGCCGCTGTCCGCACCCAACAAGCATATCCACCAGAATTACACTCCTGGCTCCGACAAGCACCGAAAGGTGCTGACAAAGTTTAACACTTCTTTTCACATGTCCACATTTTTACAATGGAATTGCCGTAGCTTGATATCCAAATGGGCCGAAATGAAAGCATTTTTCAATATTCTCACACCTATTCTTATAGCACTACAAGAAACATGGTTTTTACCTAATGATACATACAACTTTAATCTTTCAAATTACTCTCTGTACCGTCACGACGAGGTCAGTGGACCTCATCGCAGTGGCGGTACAGCACTTTACATCAACAATGATTTTACGCATACACAAACTACACTTAATTCACCTTTGCAAGCAGTAGCTTGCACCTTACGTTTACATGGTAGGAATATGGATGTATGCTCCATTTATATTCCCCCGCACACAGACAATACAAGTATTTTGACACAATTAGAACATCTTATGACACATTTCAAGAACCCATTCATATTACTCGGAGACTTCAATGCACATAGTCCAGCCTGGGATCAATCACGTACACATGGAGACACTCGAGGCCACATCATGGAACAAATTTTAGATCGACATAATTTAGTACTACTGAATACCGGAGAACCGACTTTTTTCATCTTGGACATAATACACAAACAGCTATTGACTTATCCATATGCTCTCCGACACTGGCCAATGAGTTCGACTGGACCGTTGACACTGACATTCATGATAGCGACCACTACCCCATCAAATTAACCACCACATTTTCAACAGCAACCGATACCACAACCAGTTTTATACCGCGCTGGAAAATTTCGAAGGCCGATTGGACAACATTTCAGGAACTTTTAAATATTCATTACATCCCTAACATTTCTCCCGTCGAAAACATCAACCACATTACAAAAACACTTTTCGAAGCAGCTTCTGTCACTATTCCACTCACAAAACCTTTCACAAAGAGAACACCAGTACCTTGGTGGTGCCCCGAAGTAGCACATGCCATCGCAGTTAGAAAACGAGCATTTAGAAAATATCTTAGACATCCCGATTCACACAATTTACTTCATCGAAACCAGGAACGAGCTCGAACCCGCCGCATCATTCGCGAGGCTAGACGTCGTTCATGGAATTCATTTTCGCAACAACTCACATCAGAAACGCCTCTCAGCAAAATTTGGCAGTTAATCCGACGGTTGTCTGGACGCACCCCATTTAAATCACTCCCGGCCCTCAAAATCCAGAACACCACAATTACAGCCGCACAAACAATAGTAAACACATTAGCAGATACTATGGCCCACAACAGCTCTGATAACAATTACAGACTGGAATTTTTACAAAATGCTGAACAAACTTTTCACACCGATTTAACACAATTCAACTCGGACAACACCGAAACATACAATAGCCCTTTTCAGCTTTCAGAACTAGACACAGCAATTTCTTCCGCCGGTAATACTTCAGTAGGGCCAGATAATTTACATTATTCCTTTTTCAGACATTTATCCGACGATACGAAACATTCCATCTTACAAACATTTAATTCATTATGGTCAGGTCACATGTTTCCTGAATCTTGGAAAGAAGCCACCATCATTCCCATACCAAAACCTGGCAAGGATCACAGCAACCCCAACAATTTTCGACCCATCGCTCTCACCAGTTGCCTAGGAAAACTTTTCGAACGTATGATTATAAAAAGAATGACCTGGTATTTAGAAACACATTCTCTTTTATCTCCAATTCAATGCGGCTTTCGTCCTGGACACAGCACAATAGATCACCTCATTCGATTGGAAACAGACATACGCCTTGGCTATAAGAAACATCAACACACCATCGCAGTATTTTTAGACATTAGCAAAGCATATGACATGGTACACAAACCCGTATTAATTTCAAAACTTCTTCACATCGGCGTCAGAGGGAATTTAGCACATTATTTGATAGGATTTTTGACTGGTTCCCGTAATTTCCATCTCCGGTGCAGATCAGCGATTTCAAATTTACACTTCATGAAAAATGGATTACCACAGGTAAGCTGTTTATCGCCAATTTTATTTAACATCATCATTGACGATATTTTCACCGATGTTCCACCTCAGATATCACGATCTCTTTTCGCCGATGACAGCGCAATTTGGTGCACAGATGAAAATAAAGAGCATTGCCTATTTAGACTCCAAAACGCACTTGACCACATACACCAATGGTCTATCAAATACGGTTTCACATTCTCGCCTCCAAAATCTGCCACCATGATATTCAGCAAATCGCCTCCAAACCCGCATCCAGAAACACCACTTCACCTTGGAAATACTGACATACCTTTCGTAAATTCGTTTAAATTTCTTGGCATTATCTTTGATCGTAGGCTTTCCATGCATCAACACATCAAACACGTCCAGGTCAAATGTTTCCACAGACTCAATTTATTTCGCTGCATTACGTCTACACCATTCGGATCCGATCGTCACACACTTTTGCAACTGTACAAATCATTGGTTCTTCCCATCATAGAGTATGATTGCGTGGTTTACGCAGGTGGCAGTACCTCCGCTTTGCAAGTTTTAGACACATTACAAAATAAATTTATCCGGATAGTACTCGGTGCAATGACCACGTCCCCCATCACTTCTCTACAAACCGAATCAATAATTACACCATTAGGTCTCCGAAGAATGGAACTAACACTTCGCTATGCCGCAAAAATTCAATTCAAAGAACATCACCTCACACATGCAGCATTACAAATTCTCCCAAATCTACACCACGAATATGTAGGTCCCGCCGAAAAGCGAACTGGTCTTACAATAGCTTCACGCCTGAAAACATATTCTACACAACTCCACTACAACATTCCACATATTACTGCTCTCCCTCCACCAACTACACCACCGTGGCAGATGACCGAACGACACATTTTTTATCTGACCACCACTTCTAAATCACAGCTTTGTCCAGAATACGTCAAACAAAAATTCAACCAGTTTCGTTCTCGGTATCGTCACGTTCCTTTTGTTTACACCGATGGATCTAAAGACACAAATTACACAGGAAATGCCATCGTTTCAGGGACACACACCAAACAGCATAGCTTGCCAAACGGGACGTCCATTTTCATCGCCGAATTGCACGCCATCCTCATTGCCCTTCGTTATGTCCCCAACCGTTCAATTTGTCACCCTCTGCGCAGTGTTGTCATTTGTTCCGACTCTAAATCTGTCCTTCAATCACTTTCTTCCCTTTCCTTTTCACACCACTTCCATCTTTCCATTTATAACACACTAGAAACACTTCATTTCATGGGCATCAAGGTCCGTTTCCTGTGGGTGCCCAGTCACTGCGGCATCCCAGGGAACGACCAAGCAGATCATTTAGCTAAATCATCACTACTACTTCCAAACATCACAGAAATTCCACAACATTTCGAAACCATTAAGTCAGCGATAAAACAGAGCATCCGACACTTTTGGAACAAACAATGGACTGAAACTACCAACCACACACAATTACGTTTCATCAAACCCGTCATTGATAACTGGACCACATCATATCAGAAAAACAGACAAGAAGAAAAAGTTTTATCTCGGCTCCGCATAGGTCACACTTTTCTCACCCACAGATATATTTATACTGCTTCACCTCGACCTTCATGCCCATCATGCAATACTCATCTTACAGTTTCACATGTTCTTCTACACTGTCACCACTACCATGACCATCGAAAAACACTTACAAACTACTGCCGTACACACAACGTCCCACTTTCTCTGCCCACACTATTAGGGGATAAACACCCGTGTCTCATTACTCTACTTTTCAAATTTCTCCGGAAAACCAACTTGCTTCAGGACATGTAAATTGACTTTCATGACATAATCTTTCTTATTATTCTCTTTATAGCACGAATGGCCTGAGCAGGCCGAAGTGTTCACCATAATAAAATCAATTAAAGACATACAAGATTAGTGCAACTATGAGCCACAAGGGCCCTTCTTGGTTGCACTCTGTACACTGAACCAGTTTCCCACCAAATCTGTCAATCAGCCCTCCCTGTAGTACTGAAAAGCAAGCCCTTTATTCTTATAATGATTGTCTATGTTATTTTTAAAGATGTTCAATGTGCTGCTACTGACAATGTTTTCTGGCAGCTGGTTCCAGTGTTCTACTACCCTGTTGGTGAAGAAAGTTTGCCTTAACCTTGTTCTGCTGTGGTTAACTTTAATTTTGAATTTATGACCCCTAATTGCATCATTTCTGTTCAATTCAAACATTTCCCCAAGGTATCCCCTCTCCAGACCATGGACAAATTTAAAGACCTCGATGAGAACTCCTCTCAGCCTTCTATATCTAAGTGATGATCTAAAGACACAAATTACACAGGAAATGCCATCGTTTCAGGGACACACACCAAACAGCATAGCTTGCCAAACGGGACGTCCATTTTCATCGCCGAATTGCACGCCATCCTCATTGCCCTTCGTTATGTCCCCAACCGTTCAATTTGTCACCCTCTGCGCAGTGTTGTCATTTGTTCCGACTCTAAATCTGTCCTTCAATCACTTTCTTCCCTTTCCTTTTCACACCACTTCCATCTTTCCATTTATAACACACTAGAAACACTTCATTTCATGGGCATCAAGGTCCGTTTCCTGTGGGTGCCCAGTCACTGCGGCATCCCAGGGAACGACCAAGCAGATCATTTAGCTAAATCATCACTACTACTTCCAAACATCACAGAAATTCCACAACATTTCGAAACCATTAAGTCAGCGATAAAACAGAGCATCCGACACTTTTGGAACAAACAATGGACTGAAACTACCAACCACACACAATTACGTTTCATCAAACCCGTCATTGATAACTGGACCACATCATATCAGAAAAACAGACAAGAAGAAAAAGTTTTATCTCGGCTCCGCATAGGTCACACTTTTCTCACCCACAGATATATTTATACTGCTTCACCTCGACCTTCATGCCCATCATGCAATACTCATCTTACAGTTTCACATGTTCTTCTACACTGTCACCACTACCATGACCATCGAAAAACACTTACAAACTACTGCCGTACACACAACGTCCCACTTTCTCTGCCCACACTATTAGGGGATAAACACCCGTGTCTCATTACTCTACTTTTCAAATTTCTCCGGAAAACCAACTTGCTTCAGGACATGTAAATTGACTTTCATGACATAATCTTTCTTATTATTCTCTTTATAGCACGAATGGCCTGAGCAGGCCGAAGTGTTCACCATAATAAAATCAATTAAAGACATACAAGATTAGTGCAACTATGAGCCACAAGGGCCCTTCTTGGTTGCACTCTGTACACTGAACCAGTTTCCCACCAAATCTGTCAATCAGCCCTCCCTGTAGTACTGAAAAGCAAGCCCTTTATTCTTATAATGATTGTCTATGTTATTTTTAAAGATGTTCAATGTGCTGCTACTGACAATGTTTTCTGGCAGCTGGTTCCAGTGTTCTACTACCCTGTTGGTGAAGAAAGTTTGCCTTAACCTTGTTCTGCTGTGGTTAACTTTAATTTTGAATTTATGACCCCTAATTGCATCATTTCTGTTCAATTCAAACATTTCCCCAAGGTATCCCCTCTCCAGACCATGGACAAATTTAAAGACCTCGATGAGAACTCCTCTCAGCCTTCTATATCTAAGTGAAAACATATTAAATTTCTTCAATCTTTCCTCATATGCCAGGTTGCTTATGCCATTAACCATTTTTGTAGACCTCTTTTGTACTCTCTATAAAAGCCAACAATCTTTTTCATAGCTAGGAGACCAAGCTTGGATGCAGTATTCCAAATGTGGTCTGACGTATGCACAGTAAGGCTTCCTAATCACTTCCTCACTTCTGTATGATACATTCCTATTTATTGCCCCGAGCATTCTCAGTGCCTTCTTCCTGGCTTCCTTGGTCTGTTCTGATGCCCCCAGTTTTGTGTTGATGGTTGATGTAGCTTATCTTGCAACTTTGTCAAAGGCCTTACTAAAGTCAAGATATGCTACATCAACCTGATTTCCTTGATCAAATTGTTCTGTGGCGAAGTTCAAAAAGTCCAAGAGGTTTGTGAGACACGATCGTCCTTTTCTAAACCCATGTTGAGTATTTTGAATCAATCTGCTACCTTCCAGATAACTAACTATTCTATCCTTGATAATTGATTCAAGTACCTTGCAGACTAAGGATGTGAGACTTATTGGCCTATAGTTTTCAACTATCTCTCTTTCCCCTTTCTTGAAAATAGGAACTACATTTGCCCTTTTCCAATCGGTTGGAATTTCATTTTGTGAAACTGATCTACAAAATATTATACTAAGTGGAAATGCCAGTTCCTTTTCAGTTTCCCGCAACACCCTAGCATAAATATCATCAGGTCCTGTTGCCTTGTTTGGCTTTATTTTCCTGATATGATTGTAAACAACATCACTATCAATGAAATCAACATCATTTGTCAGATCCCATGTCACTGAACTATGGTGTACGGTCGGCAGATTGGTCATATATTCCAATGTAAACACTGATTTAAACTACTGAGTGACGGTGTCATTCGGCGTGAATTTACAGACAAACGCGACTTCTTCAAATGTCTGATCGGACGAAGCTACTGCAGTTATCTGAGGGGACTAGTGGAAGATTTTAAGACAAACCCAAAGCGATACTGGTCATTTTTGAAATGTTTTAAAAGGAGTAGTTCTGTTCCGTCTCTGCTAGACGGAAACAAGTTAATCAGCGATGACGTTGGACGTGCCAACCTGTTGAACAAAGCCTTTTCAGCCAAGTTCACAGCACGGGATGTAGCCCAGTATCCACCATTACAGGTCTATGGACTGTCTAATCTCACAGACTTTCGGCCCTCATTAGAACAAATCCACACGATTCTCATTGGACTTGACCCGCATAAAGCATGTGGACCAGATAATATCAGTGCCCGAATCCTCCGAGAGGGTGCTGACCAATTATGCGTTCCGCTGTACAAAATTTGCATCCTTTCCATCAGGCAGGGAAAATTTCCCAACCAGTGGAAAAAGGCAAATATCACACCAATATATAAGAAAGGCAACCGGAAAAATCCGACGAACTACCGAGCCATTTCACTTCTTTGCCTGTGTGGCAAGATTTTAGAAAAAACCATCTACAATGTTTTGAGTGATTACATTTTGCCAGCACTGACTAACACCCAGCATGGTTTTATTCCAAAAAGGTCATGTGCTTCAAACCTGGCAGTTTTCTTAAGACACGCCTGGGATTCCATCGCTGCTGGTTGCCAGATAGATGCAATCTATACGGACTACTCTTCGGCTTTCCAAAGTGTCAACCATAAGCTGTTACTATACAAGCTCGAAAATGCATATCATGTTTCAGACAAAATGCTCTCTCTGATTCGGTCATATCTGACTGGTCGCCTGCAGCGGGTGATAGTTAACGGGGCGGTCTCTGACTGGGCTGACGTCACTTCCGGTGTACCGGAAGGGAGCTTGCTGGCTCCTCTGTTATTTGCCCTGTTTGTGAACGACCTGCCATCCAGTATTGACTCGGAATGTCTGATGTTTGCTGATGACGTCAAAATTTTTAGGAGGGTAGCGTCTGTGGACGACGCGACACGCTTGCAGAGGGATATTGATTCCCTTTGTAAGTGGTCCGCAGACTGGATGCTATCCTTGAACCCTCTAAAATGTAAATCATTCACAATGACTCTTCGCCGTACTCCTGTGCGCTTCGAATATAAGGTACACAATGCAACCTGCAGCGTGAGACTGTGATGCGAGACCTGGGTGTGTACCTGGACAGCAAATTGACTTTCGCACAACATGTGGCAAAAACTGTGTCATCTGCGAACTGGGCTCTCGGAATTTTTATTCGATCAATGCAAGCAAGGGTTCCCGGTAGCAAATTCTCGAAAATTGCTCTGTTGGCGGCATATAACGCGAACATTAGGTCTCGCCTTGAGTATTGCTCCGTCATCTGGGCAGGCGCAGCTTCAACACATCTCACCAGGATTGATAGGGTAGAGCATACATTTTTAATGTGGCTTGCCCAACACTGTAGTGCCACACCTCGACCGGAATCTCTACAATATCAGGACCTTCTTCGCTTTCATAACATGACATCTGTGTCCACTCGTCGCGTACAATCCGACATCATGTTCTTACGAAATGTTTTATGTGGCAGGACGGACTCATCAATGTTATTGCAAAACTTTGGATTAAGTGTCCCAGTCAGGAGAAATAGGCCACCTGTTTTATTCCATGTACCGTATGCACGTGTAGAAACCATTAGGTGTGGCTTGTGTCACAGATTATTGAGAGTAGCGAACGAATTTTTAGCGATGACACCGAGTGCGGACATCTTCACATACTCGCTGAATGCATTTAAGTCACAGGTGGTGAGATACTGTGCTGCGTCACACGCTCACATCTGAGACGCGGAGCCATCGGTATCGACGAGTTTTGACAGCCGTTTGCCTGTTTGAACTGAAAACTATTCACCTGTTCTGTGTACGTTTTTAGCTACTGACTTCTCCTGTAAAGGGCACAATATGCTGTTGGAGATTGTGGACAATAAACAAATAAACAAACACACAACACCTCACTGCGACACCTGCAACACCACGTTAAGCATAGGCCACATCCTGCTAGACTGCAGTAGCTTTAGCTCTCAGAGACAACCACTTAAGGCCTTCTGCCAGAGAGAGGGCATCGCCCTATCGCTTCCATCGCTTCTCGGTGACAAACACGCAGAACTCATTCATTGCTATTGGAATATCTGTATGCCACAGAACTAGCAGGAGCTCTCTAGGCACCACCAACGTTCATATCAACTTGCAATACATGACCGCGAAACACTCGTAGGAAACACGTAAATAGTCATCCCCGCATGGCGTCCGACGTACATGAGCCTATTTGCTTCCCAGTTAGGAATAATTGGCTACCTAGCGGTGCCGTCAGAGATGAGCCGACTTGCTTTAGGAAAACAGAAACTTCACAAAAAAAAATTAGCTTAACGTAAAACCACTACCCAGAGGAGCCGTCGGACGTAGATGAGCCGATTTGCCTTCCGATACCTAACGTAAATGGCTACCCAGAGGAATAGCGGACGTAGAGGAGCCAAATTATGAAACACCGTACTAAACCAACCGACAACCCTGCATGGCATGCATAAACTAACCAACTATTAACAACTAACACGCGGCAGCCGGCGTGAGAGGCGGTGTGGACAATTGCCTCCTTGTCCGCACGGTAAAAATCCCTCGGTGCTCTTCGATAGGAGTAGGCTAAAGACGGCACCCTGGCAAAATCGACTCGACACTCAAAACGCACCAGCCCCACCCAAACTACAACTTATTATGTGGAGGAGTAAAGTAAAATTAAAGCCAGTTAGACATCAGGGAGACGTCCCCAACCCAGCCCCCGCCTTGAACACCGAAAAAAAAACTTTGCACAAAGTAACGCAAAATTCCCTTAACGTAAATGTCCACATAAAGACATAAAGACATAAAAGATTAGTGCAACTCTGAGCCACAAGGGCCCTTCTTGGTTGCACTCTGTACACTGAACCAGTTGCCCACCAAATCTGCCAATCAGCCCTCCCTGTAATACTGAAAAGCAAGCCCTCTATTCTTATAATGATTGTCTATGCTGTTTTTAAAGATGTTCAATGTGCTGCTACTGACGATGTTTTCTGGCAGCTGGTTCCAGTGTTCCACTACCCTGTTGGTGAAGAAAGTTTGCCTTAACCTTGTTCTGCTGTGGTTAATTTTAATTTTGAATTTATGACCTCTAATTGCATCATTTCTGTTAAATTCAAACATTTCCCCAAGGTATCCCCTCTCCAGACCATTGACAAATTTAAAGACCTCGATGAGATCTCCTCTCAGCCTTCTATATCTAAGTGAAAACATATTCAATTTCTTCAATCTTTCCTCATATGCCAGGTTGCTTATGCCATTAACCATTTTTGTAGCCCTCTTTTGTACTCTCTCTAAAAGCCAACAATCTTTTTCATAGCTAGGAGACCAAGCTTGGATGCAGTATTCCAAATGTGGCCTGACGTATGCACAGTAAAGCTTCCTGATCACTTCCTCACTTCTGTATGATACATTCCTATTTATTGCCCCGAGCATTCTCAGTGCCTTCTTCCTGGCTTCCTTGGTCTGTTCTGATGCCCCCAATTTTGTGTTTAGAATAACACCTAAATCCTTCTCCTGTTGAGTCACTGATAGCACTTGGCCACCCATCAAGTATGGAGCCTTCATATGCTGCTTACCTACATGCATGATTTTGCACTTATCAAAGTTAAATTTCATTTGCCATTCTTCGGACCACTTCACAAGTTCGTCTAAGTCTTTTTGCAGCGAGATATGCTCATCCTGACCTGTTATTGCCCTAAAGACCTTCAAATCATCTGCAAATTTCAAAACTTTACTGCTTAGGCCACTTTCAATGTTATTTACAAATATAATGAACAGTAATGGCCCTAGTACTGACCCCTGGGGGACTCCACTAAGAACATTTTGCCATGATGACTTTGTACCATTTAGCATCACTCTTTGCTGTCTATCTGAAAGCCACAACTCTATCCATTTTAAGATGCTACCTGCAATACCATGGGACTGAAGCTGTATCATTAACCGTTTATGGGGTACCTTGTCAAAGGCCTTACTAAAGTCAAGATATGCTACATCAACCTGATTTCCCTGATCAAATTGTTCTGTGGCGAAGTTCAAAAAGTCCAAGAGGTTTGTGAGACACGATCGTCCTTTTCTAAATCCATGTTGAGTATCTTGAATCAATCTGCTACCTTCCAGATAACTAACTATTCTATCCTTGATAATTGATTCGAGTACCTTGCAGACTAGGGATGTGAGACTTATTGGCCTATAGTTTTCAACTTTCCCTCTTTCTCCTTTCTTGAAAATAGGAACTACATTTGCCCTTTTCCAATCGGTTGGAATTTCATTATGTGAAACTGATCTACAAAATATTATACTAAGTGGAAATGCCAGTTCCTTTTCAGTTTCCCGCAACACCCTAGCATAAATATCATCAGGTCCTGCTGCCTTATTTGGCTTTATTTTCCTGATATGATTGTAAACAACATCACTACCAATGAAATCAACATCATTTGTCAGATCCCATGTAACTGAACTATGGTGTACGGTCGGTAGATTGGTCATATCTTCCAATGTAAACACTGATTTGAACTGCTTGCTCAGCTCCTCAACCATCTCACTATCCTCACCCAATGTAGTCCCGTTTACTTCCAGTGGACCAATTGTGCTAGAAACTTTACTCATCTTGTAGAAACTAAAGAACTTTTTACTGTCCCCATTACAGTTTCTAGCTAAATCCAGTTCCTTTGCTCGCTTTGCTGCTCTGGTTTTTTGTTTCACAGTGTCTCTAGCTTTTCGATACGCCTTTAGATTAATGACATTTGAGGCTTGTTTAAAAACTCTAAATGCAGTTTTCTTAGCCCTAATTGCTTTTATCACGTCTGGTGTAAGCCATGCTGGCTTTCCTACCCTCCTTTTGCGTCTTTGCTTTTGGGGGACATGTCTAATCTGAGTTTCCTTTAAGTAAGATTTGAACTTTTCCCACATTTCACAGGCATTTAAATTGGAGAATTCTTCTTCCCATCTGATGGCACTTAAAGCCGCTCTCATGCCGTTAAAGTCTGCTCTGTTGAAATTTGGAACCTTTACCAAATTATCCTTGATAATTTCCCCTACATGTGCCTTGAATCTAACTATGTTATGGTCACTTTTTCCCAGAGTTTCGCCTACAGTCAAGTCTTGAACCAAGTCACTTAAATCCGAGAATACAAGGTCCAAGAATGAACCATGCCTGGTAGGTTCCGATACAAACTGGTGTAAGAACAGGTCCTCTTCAAGGCATTTCCTGAACATTTTGCATGATGCGGAGCCAACACCAGCATTTTCATAACCTTTTAGATTAAAGTCACCGAGAATAAGGCACTTCCTCTTAAAGTTTCTACTGATTTCCTCACAAATCACCTTGTCAAGCTCCAGTTGCTGAGAATGTGGCAGGGTTCCTGATCGGTAGAAGGCTGTACCTTGATCGTAACACTCCCTTTCATAGATAGATACGTAACGTGTTCCTTTAAAGGCGGCGCAAATGACCTTTATGTTCCGGCACGCCTAACCCCCCCCCCCTGAAAATAAAGGAGAGAGAGAGAGGGTCCCAGGAGACGCACAGAGACGGACGCTGGTCTTTGCACTGTACTGGGTAACGCCCGGACGCATCGGTTGACTGCGCTGACAGCTTGAGTCAGGAAAATTCGTGGCCGACTCCCACATCTGTTTGGTTCTCGGAGCTTCTGAGCCGCCGACGTGCCTAAATCGCGAGCTGTTCTCGACCAAAGCCGGGCTGTATCGTAAACGCGCAGGTCCATCCCTAGACTACCCACGGCCAGGGTATTAACTACCCGACAGGTGCTGTACCCGAACGCAGCACCGCCGCGGGTCATCCTAGGTACCCGTTTGCACGACACAACATCCACATACACAGCAGAATTATTCGCAAGCTTCTCGGCATACTGCACCATCTGCAACCCAACAATTGAACACAGCATCATAGCCACAAACGCAAAATCAGCATTGCAGAGCATAACACCCCACACCAAATGCAGACATCCTCTTATACCCGAAATACTACACATCCACGAACAACTAACTATACCATAACGGCCAACACTTCTCTGGATCCCAAGTCACACAAACGTACACGGCAACGAACACGCAGACACAGAAACAAACATAGCCACGGCACTACAACAAATCACACAATGTCCGTAATCACAATCTGTCTACTACCCCACAATACGACAGGCCATCATCAAACACATAAAACAAACATGGGATACAGTAATAACACAGCGACACGAAATGCACCCCAAACACGAATACTGGCACTCCATCAACCAAAACACCAGACTCAGAGAACCGACATTAACACGACTACGCATAGGACACACGGCACTCACACACTCCTACCTTCTACTCAAACAACAACGACCACAATGCACCACCTGTCACCACACACTCACAATCAAACACATACTCATATACTGCACTAAATACTGGGTGCTAAATGACCAAAGTAGTCGATGCTCCCTAAAGCCCCAATAACTAACAGCACCAAATACAACAACCAAAGACAACATATTAAAAACTACTGCACAACGAACAACATCCCACTGAACCTCACCACGCTCCTCAACGACGACCATCCAGCATTACACGAAGACCTCTTCCACTTTCTCAACACTAAATGCATGACATAAAAATTGTGAAAAAAGGAAAAAAAGAGAAAATTTATGTTAAAAAGCGAAAGAAAAAAAACGAGGAAAACGGAAAAAAAGTAAAAGATAAGTTACAAAAAAAAAATCAAACAAAAAACCAACACAAAAACATGTTCTTGCGATGTTCACATATGGCGATGACCTGACCCCTCCCACTACACCCCATACCTCAATGTGGCACCGACCGGACTAACCCCCTTTCTCAACTTCATCTCCGGATCTCGAACAACTCTACTGCACCAGCTGTACATCTTCAATCGATCCGTATCACTATATGACCATCGATTCAATCGATTGTAAGGAGCTGGATAGTTTAAGCATGCCGTGCAGGGTTGCCAGTTTGGTTAATACGGTGTTTGGAAATTCGGCTCTTCTACGTCCGCTGTTCCTCTGGATAGCCATTTACGTTATGAGTCGGAAGACAAATCGGCTCACCTACGTCCGACGACTCCTCTGGGTAGTCGTTTTACATTATTCTAATTTTTTGTTTGTTTTAGTTGATATGTTTTCCTACGGCAAGTCGGTTCATCTACCTCTGACGGCACCACTAGGTAGCCAATTATTCCTAACTGGGAAGCAACTCGACCCATATACGTCCGACGCCATGCGGGGATGGCTATTTACACGTTGCCTACGAGTGTCTCGCGGTCACGTATTGCAAGTTGATGTAAGCGTTGGTAGTGTGATGCCTAGAGAATTACTGCTAGTTCTGTGGCATACAAACATTCAAATAGCATTGAATGAGTTCTGCGTGTTTGTCACCGAGAAGCGATGGAAGCGATAGTCCTCCCTCTGGCAGAATGCTTTCGCTTTCGATATCTGTCGCACTGGGTTTGCTTGCCTGCTACTGGCTAAACTAAATTGATGAAACTATTTGACTAAGGAATTATGAAATTGCTGATTTTGTCAACTCTTGCTGTAAGCAGAACTTCAACAGCATAGAATCCTCGATGTGCGTCAGAATCTACTATGCTACCATATTGGGCTTCAAAACAATTATTAAAAATACTGTAAAATTGGAGATTCTTTCATCCGGTGCGCTATTTTTAACCTCGGCCAAAGTAACCGTATTTTAATTTAGTTTACTTCTGTTGGTTTCGGGTGGGGGCAAAAGATATGATGCCCCCTTTGAGGCGCTTCGGGGGCATGGCCGGAATGGCCCCTCCCCTCCCCTTTTTGGATCCGCCAGTGTACACGGACACCTGCACTCGAAACACATATGCTATATTTCCCCCAGTGACAGGGTCTGTCACATCGTCATACTACTGTCATCTCACTGTCATTCCATCTCAGCTATACTCACGCACATGTTCGGTTAGAAAACTGGCATACTACTCATATCCTCTCACGCCTGTCATCTCTCAGTCATGCACACGCAAACACACGCACCTGCTCATATGATTCCCAGAATAGGCTGTCACATACTACATCCATGACGGTCACATCCAGCCATTGGCATATTCGTGATCCGTCAGACAGCGGCGGCCGACGGCGGCGGTGGTCTATATGGGGGTCACGTCGTCAGACACGCCGTGCACCAGGGTACCGGGTGTCAGGCAGCCATGCACCTTGACCAGAAGGGAGGGTGAACAGTAGTCCGCTGGCGGGGCGGCCCAGCTGGCGGCACTGTCGAGTAAGCAGTGAGATCGGTCGGAGCGGGGGCATCGCTTCCTGTCGCGGTACCTGCCGCTACATGACAGGGACATGGTAAGGGCTAAAGTTATGAATTCAAAGTGTCCCCCCACCGGAAGCTTTCCTGCACTTGCCACTTGACCTGCCAGCGGTCATGCCTCAGATCATCCTTCTCTCGACCGTGGGGGGGGGGGGGAGGATAGGAAGGGGAGGTGCCAGGATTTCGCCCGCCACACAATCTAAGAAACTATGGCACGCACATCTATAAATGATTGGTGTAGTCGGTGCGCTGTAAAGCCAACATAACTGACACACATCTAAAAATTATCCTCGGATAGCCATGGTAGTTCAAAAAGAACGCAACCAGATTTCTAAAGTTGTGCCAAAAAACATAGGCATCTATAACATCACTGATATAGTCACCTTAGGCATCTATAACGTCACTGATTACGCTACTTTGTATGGCTAACGTTCTATTTGCTGTGCTCGATTTCCAAAATTAAGCGCCTTGTAATACAAATGAAAATGCTCATTGAAGTTGTACTTCAACACATTAACGCCCGGTGGTAGCAATATGTTAACAAGAATGTTCAAACTTAATGATATGCCTAATGTCATCGCTGTGAAGATATCCTGAAAGTTGTACACGCCTTGGTCTACCCTAAGTGTATTTTCCAGCCAGTCATTTCAGGACACCGGGCGGAAGGGGTATGTTTCGGCGAGTAAATTGTAACAGGCAGTATTGTGTGATACAACAGTTTGCGCATCGCTTATAGTGAAGTTCAACTGCAACAATGACACAAATACTTATGGAACAAACACTTCCTCTTGCAAGAATGAACGAGTATGCATCATTATATACATGCATATTTTCATGTATGCATCATTGCACACGTTTAAGTGATATGTACGCATCGTTACACGCATAAGAATGAGAGAAACGTTGGTAGCCCTGAAACACGTTGGATGACATTCCTGACATTTTAGCTTGTAAATTTCCATTCATTGTGGCCATCTGTGGTGAAAACGCTATGAGATTACAAATCGCAGTATGTATTACTCACACTTCAGTGAACAAGATACATACTGCTAAGCTGCGAACAGGGAACACAGTCTATCAATACACTTTCCGCCACTTAAATCGCGATCACATTTGTTGTGGAACAGTCCGCGTGATGTTGCATGCGAGGGCGCTGAGAATAGCCGAGTACTACTTGTCGCTATTACCAACTAGGCACTACTCGATATGATACGGTTTGAGGCAGGGAATGCAGCGTACGACCCGACACTTCTCAAAGTACGAATGAGGCTTTCCGGTGCATCCAGGTCCTCGGCACCGCCGCTGTTTGTGGGTCATGTCAATAAAGTGGCCCACCTGGTTGTACCGCATGTCCGGGATAGCCCTGGGTGACGATAGCGCGCGCACAGGTCCGAATCCGGGCAGTCTCAGGTAAGCGACAGCGATTTTCCTTCAGAATTCCAGCAGGCTTAGAGGGCTGTCCACTGCATGGCGGTGTAGGATCCAGGCACACACCACCCCCATGTCCAGCATCCGCATGCAAAGACATCGCTTCTTCCGACAGATGCTGGTGCTGTACTTGCTGCATAGTCAGTCATGCTCGTCGACGCCACCGATGAACCTGGTGTAGTTGTGTACCATGCGTGATTAATTCACAAACATGTGTGCTCGCTGGGATCTGTCCGACCGTTTGACGCGTGGGAGGGATTTGTCACCGAGTTCGACATCACGCAGCGGTTGTCGTTCCACTTGCTCATAATCACCTCGCTCGTGTTTAACCACGCGCCATGTAAGACACAATCCTTCTTCGACATCACTTTACTGTCAAGAACGGGGCAGTGCGACGCTCGGTTTTCTAGTACAGTGTCGGTTGCTCTGCATCCGTTCTTGGCGAAGGTGATTATCAGCTGACGAGATGTAAAGAGGCTGTGAAAGTAGGCGCTGTGGTCACTTGATGTATCAACGATATCCAGCATGTCCATGGTCACTCTGGTGTGCAGTGGAAGGTCCTTGTTGACCTCCGTCTCCTTGCCACAATACAGCTGGAACTTGTAGCAGAATCCGTCTCTGCCGCGTAACGCCCACATCTTGTATCCATAGAGGATAGGCTTCCCCTTGATAAATTGCTTCACAAGATTATGACCAAAGTATTTCGCAACCCTCTCGGCGATGAACGCCCGTATTTTGAAGCCTCGGTCTCCTTAGTTGGCAGGAAAATTATCATTGTTCTGGAAGTGCACGCGCGCCTTCACCTTCAAATATTTTTGTTCCGAATCATGGCGCGTCGCACTGCTCCTACTCCCGGATCGTCCTAGGTTGACCAGTAGTGGCGTTCACTGGGGAGTTGGTGGCATCCAGAAAGAAGGAGAATGCCGATGAAAGTCTTGAGCTCACCAGTGGTCAAGCTGAACAGCTGGACATTTTTCGTTTTGAGCGCATACCGCAGCGTTTCGTTGATTGCGTGCGCATACATCGGTGAATATCTCGAACAGCTAAACTGGAGACGTGTTTTGCAGAGGTTACTTGAGCGTTTGTATGCGCCTTTTAGCTCTATTCGTTTTTGTTGGAAACCCAGTGCATTCATGTAGCTTCCTGTCCCAACGGGAATCACCTGATGTACCTCTGGGTGGCTTGCTTTGGCGTGTCGATTGATTATTTGTTTTGTCTTCCCGGAACGGACGTGGGCTTCCACTTGTACAGGCACGTCCAGCAGCATCGCGTACCGCCAGTGACGATATCATCTTCCCCTTCATAATCTTCTGTTAGTTTATCCCCAACCGGTAGTATCAATGCCATGATATCTACAGAGTCAGCATCACTGTTCGCGAAGCCGTCCGTTTCAATCAGCTGTAGGGCTTCCTTCGCCGTTATGCTGTTTTCCGTTTTCCGTCGCATAGTGATGCACTGAAGACGTGGCAAGGAAGCAGATGCAGACCAGTTTGGAATCGATGCAGACAGATACGCCCACGACGTGCAACTCACAGCACGCACATGGCAAATGGGGGCCGGGCCGGGCATGGCCTGGACCCCGGCCGGCCGGCCCTAATCCCCCGCCACGCGGGCCGGCCGGGCAGGGTATGGACCCCGGACGGCCGGCCCTAATGCCCGCCACGCGGGCCGGCCGGCTCCCACCCCCTTCCGCCCGGTGTTCTCATTTGATGACACCTAATTTTAGCAGGCTCTAGATGGTTAGTGTCAGCAGACTATGGGAAACAAATATCAGCGTTTGGGCAAAGGATCGACAAGACCCAGTTATGTGGCAATCGACCGTAAGGAATATTCCGCTGTCTCAAGTCCCGCCCGCCCTCTCTCCGCTCTCTCGTAGGTGTCCTTATTAGGACAACTACGGGAAGCCCTGCCCCCGGATGACGTCACCCATCCGGACCACTAGTTGGTTGGCTGCCGGATTAGCCGGCCAGCACCACTAGTCGGTAGCTCGTCGGAATAGCCGGCGTAGCTCTTCCCCCCCCCCAACCCCCGTCGGCTCAACGGTGCTCCAGAGCGCTGTCGGGAAACCAACTTGTAACAGCGGTAAATTCTGATTGTTTTTCCCCATCTCACCCATTAGGTTAGAGTCGGCCAGAGGTAACCTTCTGTTTCAATGGATCGGGCTGGCGCTCACCGAGCGTGACTGCCCCTGCCTCTGGCCGATTTTCCCATCCTTCCAACACTCTGTGTCTTTCTTCACCTTTCTCACCGATAGACAGCTCTTTTCACTTTTCCTCGCAGCACCCCTTCAGGGTGCCTTTCTTGACAGCACCCCATCTGGACGCCCTTCCCACACCCACACACCCTTCCTCCTCAAGGGTCCAACCCCGCTCCGGCATGCCCGGGGACCCTCCGCCCCAACGGAGGGCGGACGCCGACCGCGCCCTGGAGTCCGGGCCCCGCCACCCCGAGAACCCCCTGAGGGGGAATCATTCGTGTTGGTCACACGTAAGGAGGGGAGCTGGGACCTCACCTTGCCCTTTGCCGTGGCAAAGGAACTGGATAAGTGAACGGAAGGGTGGTGTCGGCCCGAACCATCCGTTCGGGCTCCCTCCTGGTCAAGGTGGGCGACCAAGCCCAAGCCAGGGCCCTCCTCAACCTGAGCCACTTCCTGCCCCATCCGGTAGAGGTGGTGGTAGCCGACCTGCTCAATAACTTATTCGTGACGATTTTCGCCCCAGAGCTGGCGAATCTCCCGGAGGAGGAGATCCTCGGGGAGCTGACCCCGCAGGGAGTATGTGAGGTGATCCGCTTGGGGCGGCCCTCCGCGGCAAGCCCGAGCCCCCTCCTAAAAGTGGGGTTCAGATCCCTCGTCCCACGGACCCACGTGTACGCCGGGTATCTTAGATACCCTTGCCGGCCCTGGACCCCACCGCCCAAGCGGTACGGGTTCTGCCAGCGATACGGCCACCTCAGTGGGGTCTGCCGCGCCCGCAACCCCGTCTGCGGCCATTGCGCCGAGACGCACACCACGGGCCAAGAGTCGTGTTGCGCGGCCTGCGGGGGCCCTCACCCCGTTGCGTACTCTCGCTGCCCAGTCAGGCTGGATGCTGAGGAGCAGCACCAGCAGGAGCGCCGGCCAGCCCCACCAGCACCGCCCTTGACGCAGAGGCCGTGCTCTGCCTGGAACCAGCCGCTCCTCCAGCCCCTCTGGCCGACCCCGGCCGAGGCAACCTCCCAACCGGCCCGCCCGGTCTCACATGTGCCCATGCACACGGTGGTCCGGCGCTCCGCTCAACCGGCACCGACCCTGCTCGCTGCCCCTGTCGCTGGTCCATCCACCCACAGCCCTCTCCCCCCCCCCCCCGCGGAGGCGGGCAGAGGTCACGCCCACATGGGACGAGGCCCCCTCCGCGCCGCTCCTCCACGACTATCCCAGCCCCCTCTCGGGATCGGTTTCCCCTCGCGACGGCGCACCTGGACCTGCCCTTTTCGTCCACCTCTCCATCACCGTCCCCTCAGGACAGCACCGAACCCTCTCCGCAAGCTCAGGAATCCACCGGGGACCCCGAGCAGGCAGCCACACCAGAGTCGTCCGACTATGAGTTAGACAAAAAAAAAAAAAACAAGGCCTTCTTAAAGACTCTGCCTCACCACCTCCGCCACACACGCGGCTGCGGGAGCGGGATCACAACCACTAATGCAGACATCCAACACTGAATTCTTGCTCCAATGGAATACGAAGTCTCTCATATCCCATTGGGCAGAATTAAAGGAATATATCATCGAACATAAACCATTGATTACCTCCGTTCAGGAGACTCGATGGCGCGATAATGACCCATATAACTTTAATATCTTTGGTTATTCCCTTTATACCGAAAATAGAAATTCTACACCACGCGGCGGTGGGACCGCCTTATTTATCTCAGACACCCTCCTCTATCGTCAGATCAACATAGCTACCAACCTAAATTTTATTCCCGTTTCTGTCCAAATTGCACAACTAGAGCTCACTATGCTCTCCCTTTATCTTCCACCCACTCATACACTGCCCCTATCTTCTGTGACCGACCTTTTCGTTCTCCTTCCTCACCCCTGCCTAGTGCTGGGTATGCCCACCACCATTTGAATGCCCACCACCAGGTATACGGGTGTCACACCACATCACCTCGCGGACACCACACCGGAACACTCCTCAACACCTACAACAAAATCTTTTTAAATGACCAAACACCCACACACAACACCGACATTGCCCCTTTTCGCCCATCTGCCATTGACCTGTCCTTGAATCGGCTTCTATCTCACCCCTCTTTTCTTGGCATGTCCAACCCGACCCCCTCTTTAGCGATCACTTCCCCATTCATATTATACTTGAACGCTCAACCCAGGCTAGAGATTACTCATTTCTACCCCGCTAGAATGTTCGCAAAGCGAAATGGCCATCTTTCTCCCAGCAAATTGATAACGTTTTCCCTCCCCATGCGAACCCCCAATTTCAGCTTTTCTTGACACTATATTACTCGCGGCAGAAAATCATGTTCCCCACACTCGTCGCCCCCCTAGCCGTCACCACGTGCCGTGGTGGAACGACGAATGCCAACGAGCCGTCGCTCTGAGGCGGCGGGCTGAGCAAAAATGCCGCAAAAATCCTACCCCACAAAACATGTTAGAAACCCGCGAGTCTAAAAAACGTTGTCAGCAGACTATACACACGGCAACAAAAAAAAAAACGTAACTGGCAACTCTATTCCAATTCATTGAACCGCTTTACCTCATAGGACAAATTTGGACCAAAATTCCTACCCTTACAAATTGCAGAACTCCACACCGCGGCTTCCCACAACTGAAAAGTAATCAACGCAACATCACAGAGCCCTCGGACGTCGCGGAACACTTTGCTTTCTATTTTGCTGACATCTCCTCCAATACACAATACTCGCGACAAACCACCGACTTCTTAGAAACCACTCTCGGGACTTGCAACTTTAGCTCGGACAACACTGAATCATATAATGCACCATTCACTCCCTATGAACTAAATTTATCCCTCTCAAAAGTAACCAACACTGCGGCCGGCCCTGACCAATTGGCATACCCCTTCTTCCAAAATCTATAGACTCATCCAGCCTATATAAGGCTTATATATATAAGCCACGCTGGATCGATATAGACTCGATCCAGCGTGGCTTCATGAGAAAAGGTGAAACCGTCGCACTATTTCTCGACTTAAAATCCGCATTCAATAAAGTACACAGTTCGGCCCTCCTAATCAAATTACATTGCATCGGAACACGAGGCAGGATGGCCAAATTTATCACCAACTTTCTCTCCAATAGATTATTCACTGTCCGCTGTGGCAACATCCATTCTCGGTTCCAAGGCAGCGTGCTCTCTCCCACCCTCTTTCTTGTGATGATAAACGATGTCCTCGCTGATCTTCACAACATAGCCCCCAGCCTAAAATATTCCATTTTCGCCGATGATTTGGCCATATGGTGCACGCACCTATCGGCTGAGAAAGCAAATTGCATAATGTAGTGGGCCATGGATGAAATTGCTTCGTGGTGCTCCCTTTGGGGATTAGAAATCTTCCCCGCCAGATCTGTCACAATGCTCTTGTCCCGACTCAATTCGTACATCCCACCATTTACACTATTCCGTTATCGCAACCAAATTATCCCTCACCAAACCACCTTCACCTATCTTGGCATCTTACTAGACAAAGGTCTTATTTTCGGTCCTCATATTGCTTATCTAAAACAACGTTGCGACAAACGTCTAAGTCTCTTGCTCTGCATCTGCGGTCGAGACTGGGGTGCAGACAGAGCTACCCTCAACACTATGTATGTATATTACTCTGATTCTCTCAATCCTGGAATAAAATGCGTTTATATTCGATCATATATATCCATCACACATCGCAAAACTCGAACGCATACAGAACAGCGCACTTCGCCTTATCACCGGAGCACACCTCACCACGCCCATCACTAGTCTCCGGGCAGATGCCCATCTCCCCAGCCTACAACACCGCAGAACACTTCAACTAATCAGATACCACTCTCGAACCAGAACACAGCGCAATCACCCTGCCAGCCTCGCACTCTCAAATCCCCCTGTTCGACGTGCATATAATAGGAACAATTACAATCTTGCCATATATTTTAACCATACCCTTGCATTTTCACTTAAAGTTCCCAAGGCAATCCCCGGCAAATTGCCTCCCTACTCCTGTTCTGGCACATGTATCACCAGAATCTCGAATACCCTTTCCACCAAAACAAAAAATTACTTTCCCCTTCGAAGCCCAACAAACACTTTTCGAAAACCAAGCAGCCCACCCCCACTCCACATTCTTCTACACGGATGGCTTCCGTACCACAGATGACACGGGAGCTGCTTGGTGTGGTGGACCCAACCTCGAGAATATAAAATTAATCCCACACCACTCGGTTTACACTTCAGAACTAGTCGCTATCTACACCTGTATGCACCACATTGTTCAACAACACATCACCACATCAACAACCATCTGCACTGACTCACGTTCATCCATCGATGCTCTCGCAGCCATAAAC
Source organism: Imbricaverruca yamaguchii (assembly GCA_034440575.1). Taxonomy (NCBI): domain Eukaryota; kingdom Metazoa; phylum Arthropoda; class Thecostraca; family Neoverrucidae; genus Imbricaverruca; species Imbricaverruca yamaguchii. Next base: position 712,206 of record JAOTOL010001355.1, on the reverse strand, counting down.
AACACCACACATCCCACACTCCACGCTATCCGCCAACTCTATCACACACACACCATGCTCACCTACAACTCAGCCTGCTCTGGGTCCCTGGCCACATGGGGATTCCGGGCAACGAGCGGGCGGACGAGCTCGCTCGTCGAGCCATGGACCTCCCAACCAACCCCAACCTCTCAGTTCCCTCCTGTGACCTGTTGTCCCTCTCCAACCACTTATCTAGCACATATATCCAGGCATGCTGGAACCACAACACTTCACATTTACATCACATTAAACCCCTTCTCGCCAAATGGCCCTCTTCCCAGCAACACACCCGCTTACACGAGATCATCCTGGCTCGACTCCGACCCCAAAGTAATTCATCACCCCAGCATTTGCATATCACATCAGGGGCCATGACTCGGGCACACCAAATTTTCTCATGATTACATCTTTATCCGACCTCGCCGCGCTTCGCCTTGCCAGACATGTGACGTACGTAACTCTGTTGAACATTTCTTACTTATCTGCCCTGCCTATCAGCTACAACGACGCCCCCTTCTTTCTTACATTGCCCGACACCAGTTCCCACTTACATTGACAACCCTTCTCGGTGACTAACAACCAGAGCTCATTGAGGTACTATTTTCATTCTTACACAGTACCAAACTTGAGAAAGTAATTTTAAAGTCAAAACGACGTCATCTCCGTCGTAGCAACACACATACATATAGGTTATATCACCCTAGGTATGCAGAGACCTGTCCAATTTGGCATAACGGACGGTTCTCCATATAATTTGTGCTTGGTTTTTTACCAATGGGTTTTCAAACTGCTTCGCTTTTCCCCCTTCTCAGGTTTTTCCAAGCTTTAACATACAATCCACACATACAAGGTCCACACATACAAGGTCGGGCCCGACACCCACGACTCGCCCTGGGCGTGGGGCCTCCGCTTCGCCCTTCAGGTCGCGAGTAGGCAGTGAAGCCTCTCTGAAGGTTACGATGCTGCCCACCCTCCAAGTGTTCTTCCAAGTGTCGTGTGTGTATGTATAAATATGTGTTTCAACAGTGTATGTATGTATGTACTCGCCCTTACGCCGTTCCTAGCTTGCTGGCGTCTCATCTTTCCTGTCTTTCTTAATTGACATAACCGGATGCCACATAAGCCGGATTAGAGTAGCCCTTTCTTTAACGTAGCATATCTCTAGCAGGTGGCACTTTGCCTCAGCTAAGGATTATAAAAAAGGGTTTGGGCACTAAAGAAATCTTGTACTAATGCACCTACCGATAATATTTCAATGCTTCACTAGGACCCCCGTCCGGAGTGGTTAACAGTTTAACTTCAGAATGCCGAAAAACGCTAACTTTAAGGACCGGTTAAGTACTCCTGTGCGAGCAGTTTTGGAATCTGAAGTCACCACGAGATCAGCAGATGCCTTATGCTCGCTTTTTAAATCGCTTGGGTGGATTGCGTCTGACCAGTTTTCCAATATATGTTGAAAATGTTGCTGTCCTCATATTAGGACACTGGGCATTAATGGGTTAAATCATGGAAAGTCAAAACTATCGAAGGTCCGATATTTTTATAAATTTTGAATAGTTTTACTCTTCATTTTTTTTTTTGGAAAAATTATTTGATATGGAGACCACGCCTAGAAATGGCATTCAGAGCCAAGCTAACTTGGCTCTGAATGCCGCTAAATATTTCTTGGCGACGTTTTTCAACCGAGTCACGTCATGGAGAACAATGTGAGCGGTTGTGGCACTAAGCTGAACGATTTTGGAGAAAATATAAAGCACGAAAGGGTAAACAATGTATTATGGTGGTAATGTAACAGCTAACCTTTTTCTTTTCAAGTCCAGGACATTTTGGTGTCGTGTGAACAAACAGCAAACGCTTGTACAATATTTTTGAGTAAAATGTGTGAAATAATGGGAAGGGCCATGGCATAGATTATGTATGCTTTAGTTGAACATCATGGCTTCCCCTTCAGTGAAAGAGAATCTGTTCATACATTCAAATTTCCTCTATATTTTACTCCACAGTGGGATACCTGACATTCCATGGTACACTGTAAGTTGTACCCCAATGCTGTAATAACTTGATAATTGATTGATGAATCATAACAAGTTTAGTTTATTTATTAAACATTCATTTCTCAGTACAAGATAGTTCAGATATCTACGTGAGGAAATAAGAGAAGGGGGATCTGAACATGTTTCATTTCCCCAGCACCTACATTTGGACATCCCCCATGTCACGTCCAATGCATAAATAACAAAAAGATGGCAATATGCATACACCGTGGACCATTCTCCACTGAAATACTTAGGTTTCATTGCATAGTCCTACCAATTGTTTTCATGCTGAGCTATTGAAGTCTGTGGTTGCCATCTTTAGGCTTTCAGGTGTCGTTGGCTTAGGAAAGCCGTACGGAAGTGACCTCCAATATTTTTTTTTATAAAGATTTCATTGGTATTTCTTATTGGCCACCAATAACTTCCACCACAGCAGCTACAGTGAAGCAATCCTGCACCACATTTTAATGTTCAGGATATGGCATACCACTATAAAAGAAAAATAATTGTTTTGAAGTTCCTCCTTACAAATCTTTTGCGGATTTGTATCCAAAGGAACTATATGAATATGGATAGCTTCTTTATTTTTGTTTTCAGTAAACAGTACAATTACTGGCTCGGCCAAACATGAGCAGCAGTAGAGCCATTTGTTGCATGTCTCAGGCGTTTGGAACCCCTCCCCTCTTCCCCTACATGGGGATGTGGGTCAAATGCATGCATGCATTGATGATATTTTGGCAGACGTCAAGACTCTAATCATCATTTTGGTGGAACAGATGGAGTATGATGCTCGATGCAAATGCTGCCATGTTTTGCTGATGTCAATGGAGATATTATGAGAAGGGACTGCCATGAAATGGCAAATGAAATGTATGCATCGCCCTTAGCCTATGCTTTTAAATGTGGCACAGGTTTTCAGGTTCATTCTGTTGGTGCGTGGCATGTCAGGCATGTTGTGGAATTTTGATGGGTTTTGTTGCAAGATGTCAATTGTGCTGGCATAGCTGTTAATGCAATAAATGATCAATAGGTGTAGGAAGACATGACACTCTCCACATGTGTAGGATTGTGTGATCAATCATACTTGGATGTAGAGCCAGACTACAAAGCATGACAAACCGCTTAACGAAGAACAACAGCCTCGGAAAAATCCACACCCAAATGCACCAGGTTAAAGATTGGCATCAGGGAGATTAAATGCATGATAATTGAATATAGCTTGAGGTAAGAAAATAAAGAGGCTTTAGGCCTTTACTACATTACCACGGCGATCCGAGGACCATCTCAGCGCGCAGCATCGCTCCACAGCTTCCTCATCTTGTCTGAACTCGGAGGGCCGATGAATATCGTGTCTGGCTTACTAAGAGTTGTATTTTTACACCTTGGCACAAAGCTATTATAATAGCGGCGTTTTCTGCGATCCATTGACACCTGACGGTGGGACGCCATTTAAGCTAAAACAGTCACGATCAGTTCAAACTCGGCGGCGTACCATGCGCAAAATTGAACGTCCGGCAGTCGTCCTTCGCTGTCGACAATAAACGTGACGTCACACGTGTTTTGACCAATCACAAACCGAAGCCTACTGAGGTAATTTTTGAATTATTTAACTGCTTTAAGGACTTTAAAAAAATAAATGAATGCCACCATCGTGTTTAGAATTAAATATCACAAGTTATACTAAAATAAAGCTGTTTATCCCGATATGAGACATCTCCATTATGCGAGCTCACGGTGAAAAATTACGTCATATATACACAAAATATCGGAAATTCCTCACAACAGTTCTCTTACCTTTGTTGAGGTAAGCATCACGAACAATTGCATGAAATATCTGCATTATGGAATGTGTGATATCTTTTCAATGTTTTTTTTTCTTGCGGTGACCTCACTTCGCCGCCCATAGGTCAGTAACCTTGAATCACCCCATTCAATCTTTCCAGAAATGCAAAATCCATGCAGGATAAACTCTACCAAATCCGTGCACGTCTAGGTATTATTTGATATGACCTCGGACAAATTGCAACAGAAAGTCAGTAAACTGTTTTATACCCAGAAATGTGTCCTCTATAATATATCAAAACTCTTAAGGAATCCTGGTGGTGGAAAGTGTCGTGACAGCCATTTTTTTCAAAATGGACGCCATAAACCTTATATTTCCCAATATCTCCGCTTCTAAATAACATAGAGCTTTTAATTGAAGTGCTAAACATATATTTTCTTGGACCAGTAATCCTATGACACACATTTCAATCAGCTAAACCTGATCAAAAAGCAATATTCTGATGGACGACATACATACAATAAATAGGACTGTATCATACAGAAGTGAGGAAGTGATCAGGAATCTTTACTGTGCATACGTCAGGCCACATTTGTAATACTGCATATGAGGAAAGCTTGAAGAAATTGAATATGTTTTCGCTTAGATATAGAAGGCTGAAAGGAGATCTCATCGAGGTCTTTAAATTTGTCCATGGTCTGGAGAGGAAATGTTTGAATTGAACAGAAATGATGTAATTATAGGTCATAAATTCAAAATTAAAGTTAACCACAGCAAAACAAGGTTAAGGCAAACTTTCTTCACCAACTGGATAGTGGAATGCTGGAACCAGCTGCCAGAAAACATTATCAGTAGCAGCACATTGAACATCTTTAAAAACAGCATAGACAATCATTATATGAATAGAGGGCTTGCTTTTCAGTATTACAGGGAGGGCTGATTGACAGATTTGGTGGGTAACTGGTTGAGTGTTCAGAGTGCAACCAAGAAGGGCCCTTGTGGCTCATAGTTGCACTAATATTTTATGTCTTTATGTATTATGTATAGGTCATAATTATTATAATACTGCATGTAGTTACAGTTACCATAGCCTCAGAACATCGCCTCAGACTACCATAGTCGATACATGTACAGAAGCATTGATCAGTCTTCCTAAAAAAGTATACTCATCGTGATCACTGATCGTGAACCAGACACATCACATCGTGATGTGTCTGGAAGTTCTGTGCCCGAAGTTTGGTGCTGAGCATGTTGATGAAGCGCTGCTTGTTTGTCTTATTTGCCAGGAATTGTTCCTTCTTCATTGTGACCTGCATATATTCATCAAACGTCACCGTTGCTCCAGCATTCCCTCTCGCACGTCTCTGGTGTGTAGTGTCTTTTGTTGATGTACCATCATAGCCATCAAACACGACTGTTGCCTGTCCATACTTCTTTGTGACATACTCTGTGTATTGCGTGTAGCTACCTTTGTATGTTCAGCCACGTGCCCATGGAATGCTATGGACTAGTGCCGCACCATCCAACACGTAATGGGCATGGCCTGTGATTCCTGGTGCATCGTGTGTCAGGAGTGTCCAGATAGCATCTACTAGCACTGGCTTCTGTGGCTGTCGGAGCAGCAATGTGGAATCAAACAGAGCTGGTGGGTAACTGCACAGCTCATATTTCAAGGAGGAATGCCACACATTGAAAGATCCAATGAAGGAGCATACAGCCAAAGGAGATAGGCTGCTGCTGCATCCGATATGGGAGGGAAAGGAGAAAGAGGGAAAGTTGAAAACTATAGCCCAGTAAGTGTCACATCCCTAGTCTGCGAGGTACTCGGATCAATTATCAAGGATAGAATAGTTAGTCATCTGGAAGGAAACAGATTGATTGAAGAACTCAACATGGGCTTAGAAAAGGGAGATCACGTCTCACAAACCTATTCGACTTTTTTAACTTCGCTGCAGAACAATTTGATCAGAGAAATCAGGTTGATGTAGCAAATCTTGACTTTAGTAAAGCCTTTGACAAGGTACCCCATAAATGGTTAATGACGCAGCTTCAGGTCCATGATATTGCAGGTAGCATCCTAAAATGGATAGAGTTGTGGCCTTCTGATAGGCAGCAAAGAATGATGCTAAATGGTACACAGTCGCCATGTGAAAATGTTCTTAGTGGAGTCCCCCAGGGGTCGGTAATGGGACAACTACTGTTCATTATATTTGTAAATAACATTGAAAGTGCCCTGAGCAGTAAGGTTTTGAAATTTGCGGATGATTTGAAGGTCTTTCTGGAATAACAGGACACAATGAGCATACCTTGCCGCAAATAGACTTAGACGAACTTGTGAAGTGGTCCGAAGAATGGCAAATTAAATTAAATTTTGATAAGTGCAAAATCATGCACATAGGTAGGAAGAATATGTAAGCTCCATACTTGATGGGTGGCCAAGTACTATCGGTGACTCAACAGGATAAATATTTAGGCGTTATTCTAAACACAAAATTTGGGCATCAGAACCGACCAAGGAAGCCCGGAAGAAAGCACTGAGAATGTTTGGGGCAATAAATAGGAATGTATCATACAGAAGGGAGGAAGTCATTAGGAAGCTTTACTGTGCATATGTCAGGCCACATCTGGAATACTGCATCCAAGCTTGGTCTCCAAGCTATGAGGAATATTTTTGGCTTTTAGAGAGAGTAAAAAGAGGGCTACATAAATGGTTAATGGTATAAGCAACTTGGCATATAAGGAAATATTGAAGAAATTGAATGTGTTTTCACATAGATGTAGAAGTTGGAGAGAAGATTTCATCGAGGTCTTTCAATTTGTCTATGGTCTAGAGAAAGGATTATCTCAGGGAAATGTTTGAATTTAACAGAAATATTGCAATTAGAGGACATTAATTTAAAATTAAGGTTAACTACAGCAGGAGAAGTTTAAGACAGTCTTTCTTCAACAACAGGGTAATATAATACTGGAACCAGCTGCCAGAGACCATTGTCAGTAGCAGCACATTGAACATCTTTAAAAATAGCATAGACAATTATAAGAATACATGGCTTGCTATTCAGTGTTCCAGGGAGGGCTGATCGACGGATTTTGTGGGCAGATGGTTGAGTGTCCAGAGTGCAACCAAGAAGGGCCCTTATGGCTCATAGTTGCACTGATCCTTTATGTCTTTATGTCTTATGTCTTCAACACAGACTCCAGATCATTTGTAGCTTTTTCAGCAATTGTCAGTCGCTGGAAAAGCAGCTAGGGATCCACCTGTACTGCCTCACCATCTATCTTTACTGCCGATTTCGCAGCCAAGATGATGGCCTGATCTTTCCTTCACACCAAGTGTTGCTGGTGGTCGCTCCTCACCCACTGCCGGCTTCTTGAAAATGTGACATAGCGTATGATCCCACTCCATCATTCAGTATGATCCACGTTCCTGCACTTATATGTAGTTCTATATTGTACTTGTACTTAGTATGCAAGCATTTTCTGTTTATCACGGCCAGCTACCGCCGCCACCACCACCAGTCTAGAGGCGTCAGTTCAGTTCACCAGCAACCATCACCACCAGTCAACAGGCATCTTCTGCTCATCAGCAACGTGATTCTGCAATTAAACAGATACAGTTAAATACAGAAAATAATAATGATACAGATAATACAACTAATGTTTATACTGTGTTTCATTGGATTACTGGCCCCAGAAAATGTATGTTTAGGCACATAAAATCAAATCTTTATGTTATTTAGAAGCGGAGATATAGTAAAATATCTGTTTTACGGCGGCCATTTTGAAAAATGGCTGCCATTTTCGCTTTTTTGGCTAGGTTTAGCTTATCGACATGTGTTTCATTTGATTTCTTGTCCCTGAAAATGTATGCTTAGCACTTAAAATCAAAGCTCTATGTTATTTAGAAGCGGAGATATTAGGAAATATAAGGTTTATGGCGGCCATTTTTTATGGCTGCCATGGCACTTTTCACCACCAGGATTCCATAAGACTTTTGATATGTCACAGAGGACATATTTCTGGGTATAAAACAGTTGACAGACTTTCTGTTGCAATTTGTTCGAGGTTGACCACATTTTTTTCACGAAATGCCTGGATGTACCGTGTTTCGGAAATCGGGAAAAAACAACGACGCTTCATTTACTTCGCCCCGGTCGGGCAAGGGTCAACTCCTCATTTATATGAACCCTCGAATCCCTAAAACAGGATAAGAGAGAACACGAATATGTCATGGGGCCATGGGACCATGAGCCTTGTCCCTAAAGCCATGAGGTCCATTTGGAGGTGGACCCCCTTCATCTATGCCCCTCCCAGAATTATTTCGTGGCGACGCCATTGTGTAAATGTAAGTGGAATTGTTTTGTCTTTCTTTGTATTACTGTACTACAAGTTTACATTTCATGGTTGCAATATTGAATTATATTAGGCAATCATTACAGTAGGTCAGACTGGTGGACAGTGATTTTGGTCACGTGCCGATCTCTGAGCGGGTCGAATCAATTTCGGTCACGTGCCAAACTCTAAACGGGTCGAGTCAATTTTGGCCACCTGCTTAGCTCTAAGCGGGTCGAGCCAATTTTGGTCATCTGCTGAGCTCTAAGCTGGTCGAGTCAGTTTTGGTCACCTGCTGAGCTCTAAGCGGGTCGAGTCAATTTTGGTCACCTGCTGAGTTATAAGTGGGTAGAATCAATTTTGGTCACCTGCTGAGCTGTAAGCGGGTCGAGTCAATTTTAGTCACCTGCTGAGCTCTTAGCGGGTCATACGGACACGTGACGTCTGAGGTCTGGGCCTGCCCCTAATTTTCATACCATACTCAAGATGTTGGTGCGCATTATAAAACGACCTGATGCTATCTCGTGCAATTATATTAGAAATTTAGGTACACGAAATCATTCGGAAATTATTTGCGAAATTAAAATGCTTTGTGCATTGAAAAAGGATCCAAGGCTCCTTCCTCTATCGTCTTTCAACTCGCCTCTGCACGTGACGTCATGTGCGTGCTAGCTGCTCACCGTCGCAAAACCGATGTCGTAAGACTCGGTTCCGTCCCAATTCGCTATCCCTCCCTCCCACACCGGTCCCCTCCCCACCGTCTGTCTGGGAGGGCGGCGCCGGCGGCGGTGGCCGCGGCGCAGGCGACCGACCGCGCCAGTGTGCCCGCGATCACCAGCGTTGGAGGGTGGTGCTGCAGGCGCGACGACCGACTTCCTGACTCACCGGCGGCGCAGATCACGGCCGGGGCGCGCTGGTCGGCACTGGACTGAGGTCAAAGTAGGCGGTGACTTTGCTGATCCGACAACACCGGACTGCAACACAAGGTGGGTCTAGGCCCACGGGCCTTGGCAGTAACTGGTGGGGCCAAATGCATAGGGACCATGAATGCCGTCAATTTTTTTTCGGTGGGGGTCAACCCCATAGGATTGCATGTTAAGAGAGCAATAAGTTGATTGGGCCCAAGCCCTACGAAATAAAAGGAACTCAACACTTCTCAAGGATTTGCACTAACTGTTAGACGGAAAAGACCGGCTGGTATTGATTCACGTCTTTGCTACTCGCAGAAGCCCAGTGAAACTCGTCATGAGCTACCAGCCGGTATTTTTTTCAATGTTCTGCGTTCAAAACGGCCACGGCTTGTCACTGAGCAATATCGTGTTAGCACAGGATTCGCCTCTGGTGTAATCTCATGACTCGTTTCGCAACGAAGTATACATTTCCTTGCGACGTAGTTTATCAATCTAGAATAATTCAACGGAAAATGCATATTTCACCACCAATACGTGCATGGACTTTGAAGATCACGCTGATTACCTTGAAATAACTAGTAACCTGTTTGCCCCGTTAATCTAATTAATAACCTATGATGATTAGTTTGCTCTGCTCATGCCACAACAACATTGTCAAGAGGGATTCATGCAAGGCAATGCGGTGAGTAATGTTGTGTTCCAATAATGGGCATGCCTAAAATGTGTATGTATTTATTTCAAATGGGAGATTGATAACCGACCAGCATGACCGAAAGAAAAAGAATGCTCCGCTAATATCGCCGCGAATCATATTTATCTGGCATTCCCACGTTACATGGGCTGAATCCCCTTATCCCGACTATGCAAAGTTGCACAATTTTCTTGGAACATCGAATGAACGAAAGAGTGTACAGTTGCAACACCTTATATCGCATAGGAATCTTCCAACAATTATATCTGAGTGTTTATTTAGCTTCAAGCGCTCCATGACTTAAGCTAGATTCCGATCGAAACTCTATCTTCGAGTTATTTCCACTGCAGCAGGATGTTGGAAGGAATAAACGAAACAGTTGAATATAAACGAAGGGGCAGCAATAAGAATGAGTAGATGATTAGGGAGGCAGCGGGAAACAATGATCATGCAGACTAAGTAGTGGATGCTCATTATCACATAAAACATGAACTGCCTGCATCAGCAGATTTGCACCACATAGGTGTCAATTAGGAAAGATCATTTGGAAGAGTGTGTATCGAGCCGGACTAGGAGGAAAATTCATTGAAGCCCCGCCCATGTGGTTCCATGTTAAAGGGAAAAACACTGGGAACCAACTCTATATGGCCATAGCGTCCCGGGTATATAAATGGACACCCGTGCTTGACCAGTGTGCCGGTGAATACGACTGCATTCGTACTCAATCAAATCATATTTAAATCCATGCATCCGATATTGATATTGTATTATGTTGGTGTACGAATGTTTGTTGCGCATCTGCTCCCACTATTGACCACAAATCTATCCTTCCTTTGTAAATATCTGCATTATACCCAGACTGTCCATTATAGGGACTGCACGTGGAGGGCATGTATTGTGAAATACAATAAACAAATCTCCCATGATTCCAGTTGAAATATGCATTGTCGGCAACCACCATTCACCCTGCCGCCACATGGACTGCTTTCCTAACTAGAGTCATTTCTTCTGGGCGATTTCAGTTTGAACTTATGAATTAGTATCCAATTTCTCAACAAGATCCGGTGACGCATCACATCGATAGCCAGCTGCGATAAAGGTTGCCATTGATGGAAAGTGCTCGGTCTTTCCTTCTTTTCTGAAACTGGCCGTGCATCCGAGACTGATGTGCCTGACTGAAAACTAGATGTCCTACCAAGAAAAAACAAACCTGGGTGAAGCGAGATTTTCCTACAGACACACGTAGCATATGTCCACAGATCATCTCGCGGTCGTCATTGATTCCTAAAGAAGATGCAATGGCTCTCATTTCTTGCGAAAGAGTCACCAAATATGCATGACCTGGATATGCATCTTGGGGACTTCGGCAACATTTGCCAGTTTTTTACCCCATAGTCAACCGGTGTAGGGTCGCCGATGATGTTGGTATCCTGTATCCTTGCAGACACACGTGGTGGGCCCTGGTATGTAACATTCGTACCTGGGCAGTATCTAATTGTGCGTTTGGTGCCGATTGAGCATACCTCCTGGCATTGCTCATCATTATCCCATCGTGGCTGGCTATTAGCTTTACGACACCTCGACCGTTGAGTCATGTAGTCATGTCGCCAATCTCTCATCCCGATTAGTTGCTGGCGAAGAGTAGCGACAGGCGACGCTCGAGCCCACAATCTTTCGATTGCGAGACGGGCAACTTACCCCTAGACTACTCGTCCTCGTATCCTATCGTGCTTCGACTGGGCAGCCTGATATGATCTGAACATGGTTGATCTGATCTGATGGAATATCGATCTGATCTGAACATAGACGCACCGGAGGGGGGGCAGGGGGCCCGGGTCCCCATGATACTAAAGTGCCCTTTTGACCGAAAATGCTCTCTTGACCGGAATGTCCCAAATTCAGCCCAAAATTCGCCTGCCTTATGTGCCCCTCATGTGCCAAAGGTGCCCTTTGGGCCCAAAAATGCCTTTTTGGCAAATTTGTTATCACGCGCACGCCCCCCTCCCCCCGGTCAACAAACCTTCCAGTGTGCCCCGGGCCGCAAAGGCCTTTTGGAGCCGGCCAAGTGCCCTTTTCGGCCCGAGCCCCCTCATGGAAAAATCCTGAGTGCATGCCTGGATCTAAATGTGGTCTGCTGTGAAAAGGCTTCTCCTTCACTTGCATGCATACGTCAGGTTTGTATGCGCACGCTGCCAATTATACGCACGCACGCGTACGCAGCCTTCGGCGTATGCTGTCTGGATTTAGTTGATTCCCATGGATGAGAATCGCACCTCCATTCGAACGCTGGGCGAGCCTTTGCGGCCATTGGCCTTGATGCGGCTGAGGGCAGTTCCAGTTGAGTTGACGGAGCCGGGGTAAGTGCCCGCTGTCTGGAGCCTGACTGGCGGTAGTGAAACCAACCATTTGTCTCGGCTTCTGGCCGCGGGTGCCGCTGCGCTGCGTCCTCCGCTGTGCTGGCGCGGTGTCGCAGCTCGCATCCCCGCCGGCGGCTGACGCGAGGCACAAACATGAGGCGGACAGTGTTCGTCCACCGGTTGCCCGGGTGGTAAGCCGACCCACCCGGGCGCGGTGACGGCCGCGCGACGTGACGCCCTCACTGGCCGCTCAGTCGGCGTGACGTGACGCTCTGCTGGCTCGGCGAATGTTTATTGGGTGCTTCACGACGCCCTTCATGCACATTCACGGCTAATGGCGCCGCCCACACTGTTTCGCCGGTGGGACGCGGGATTGGGAAATTCCCCGAGCGGCGCGAGTGTCGAACCCGGGGCCTTCGGTACCTTGGAGCCCAACACCTTAACCACTCGCCATCCCCGCCCCTGCCGGCGAGGTGTGACGTGACGCTCAGCCGTCGTGATGTGACGTGATGCTCATCGGGCGTGACGTGACGTGACGTGACGTTCTGCCGACGTGACGTTGCATGACGTGACGCTCAGCCGTCGTGATGTGACGTGATGCTCAGCGGGCGTGACGTGACGTGACGTTCTGCCGACGTGACGTTGCATGACGTGACGCTCAGCCGTCGTGATGTGACGTGATGCTCATCGGGCGTGACGTGACGTGACGTGACGTTCTGCCGACGTGACGTTGCGTGACGTGACGCTCAGCCGTCGTGATGTGACGTGATGCTCAGCAGGCGTGACGTGACGCGACCCTCGGCCGGCACAGGCGAGCGGCGGCGGCGCCCGTGGCGCTTGTGGCCAGGTCGCCAGCGCCGAGTGTGTACACTATACACTGCACACTGTACAGCACGACTGCGTGTGAGTCACGATTGGTCAGCCGCCGCATGGCCTGCGTCGTTGCCCGCTGCCGGGGAACGCCGGTGGTGGTCTGTGAATGGGGGTGGGGCTGCTCATTGCCCAAGTACGATCACAGTGCTCGCAGGGGAGAAATTGGCTCACGCGAGTCTAGACAGCCGTCGCCTGGAATGGGAACACTGCGGTGCAAAATCTACAGCCTCTGGTTTGCCACCAGGCGATGCAGGCACGCCGGCTCGCAACAGCTGATGGCGCGGCGACCGTTACCTCGCCAGCTGATTTCGTTCGAATTCAAATCCGGTTGCGGCGTGCCGCCCGTCGCCGTTTCGGTTTCATGGTGAACGGCAGCCGTGCGTCAGCAGTGCCCTCTGTCTACGCCGCCCACCGGTCTCGGTCGTTACCTGCTAATTCGCCGCTGGGCCCACCACGCCCACTGGCGGATCTGGGGGATTTTGAGCCATGTCTGCTTCACTAAGAAGGCCGATGTTTCCTGGAGCGTTTGCACTAATATGACATTTTCTCGAAATCCATCACAAAGAAAAATTGGTTACGTCAAAAATATCCTGAACGGACACACCGAATGTTTTCACTGTCAGAATCCTAAGATTGAACCGAAAAACAAGAAATCCTCACCAAACCAATGGAAAACCAGCCTTTTGGATCGACCAGTGGTTGCACCTGCCTTGGCCGTGGAGGAGGTTAGGCCTGGCAGAACCGCTCGGCGCTCATCAGGTGGTGTTGGACTGCCGGCGGGCCTGGCCGGCCTGGTCGGTGCACCGTTCGCCGGCGCGGCCTGCACCACCGCGCGCGGACGAGCCACCTGCAACATTGCAGCGGCTGCAGAGTCGGCGCGACTGGCCGGCAGCGGCGGCCGCCGGCCGGGTGCAGGTGTCGGACGCTGAGGGCACGGCCGCAGACACACACGTGGCGACCACTGGGCGGCGGGCTGCAGCCGGCAGACAAACATGGCCGCCGTCGCCGGACTGCCCATCTGGAAGGCGGTGGTGCGGCTCAGGAGCAAATGCGACTTCTGATTCCGACTGGCTTCGGAGATAACTTTTCAGTGTTTTTATGCTCGGAAATGGAAAATTGACGTATCAAGAACGGCTGTAAATTCGCAAACCCTCTGAAAGCATTCTCGGGCTCTCGACAACAAAAGGTAGAAAATCACTGATCCACTATTCTGGATACAGACGCTTGTACATATGACAATGCTCCTATGCACAAGAGAAAATGAGAGCCTCAGGTTAGGGACAGCTTGATGAGGTGCAATGCAATTTCGGCTGTGGAGCTTAGATAATCCAAATAGGTATACCAATTCCATGACCAGCTTTCGTTCCTTCTCCCCCGGGATTCGGCCGTGCTTTCTTTGAAACCCGTGTACCTGTGGCTGCCCACCCTTTGTACAGAGTTCTGGTGACGCCGCTGGGCGCATTCTTCTCCACGCGTGAGTCACCAGTTTGCTGTTGGTCAGAGGCGCGGGCGGGCGGCAGCAACGACCGCGACTCACTGTTGGTGTTGACGTCACGGTGACGTAATAATGACGTTTCGTGGGACCGCTGCTTGGCAAAACATCGCCTTTTCGGGAATGTCGACATCCGGTCTCCTTATGAACCCCATTCTTTTAGCATCATTTCTGCGGTGGTACCGTGCTGTGTGCCATTCTTCTGTCCGCTTCTGAACTCGCCGCTGTCGCATGCAAATGGCGCCGGGAACAATGCCGCTGATTGTCAAGGTCCCGTCGCCACGACGGACGGGACGGAGAGGAGCGGTGTGGTGGCGACGCCGGCGGCCGGCCCCGCTCGGGGCCAGCCCACCTGGGATGGCGCTCGTAGTGTACCCAGTCTGAAACTGCACACAGAATGCGCTGGACGGGATGGCTGAAATTGGTGGGTAGGATTCAGGAATTCTGCTGCATTCATTTCATTGCGGTGGATCTGTGGTGAAATGAATTTCGTGGTGGGGACTACCTTGTATTACCATCGGGAATTATGTTGCAACATACGCTTTTTGGTCTAACATGTATCATTATTGCTGTTATTATCTAGCTAGGGATTTCAAATATTTCGAGACATAGTCCGTTTTAATTGAAATCCAATTAAGTTTGGGTGCTCCCAGCGGCGAGCGCAGTTTGCAACAGCATGGTGAAACTGAGCCCCGGCTACCTCGGTGTCACTTTTATTTGGGCTTTTTAACCCTTGTTTGCTTATTGGGTGGCTGGCTCGGCGTATGGTTATTGGGTGTTTCACGACGCCCTTCATGCACATCCACGGTTAATGGCGCCGCCCACACTGTTTCGCCGGTGGGACGCGGGATTGGGAAATTCCCCGAGCGGCGCGAGTGTCGAACCCGGGGCCTTTGGTACCTTGGAGCCCAACACCTTGACCACTCACCATCCCCTCCCCTGCCGACGTGGCGTGACGTGACACTCAGCCGTCGTGATGTGACGTGATGCTCAGCGAGCGTGACGTGACGTGACGTTCTGCCGACGTGACGTAGCATGACGTGACGCTCAGCCGTCGTGATGTGACGTGATGCTCAGCGGGCGTGACGTGACGTGACGTGACGTTCTGCCGACGTGACGTGGCATGACGCGACGCTCAGCCGTCGTGATGTGACGTGATGCTCAGCAGGCGTGACGTGACGCTCAGCCGTCGTGATGTGACGTGATGCTCAGCAGGCGTGACGTGACGCGACCCTCTGCCGGCACAGGCGAGCGGCGGCGGCGCCGCCGCTCGCCTGATGGTGATGTGCGCCACCCACACGTCCGCCGGTGGGCCACAGGATTGGGAAATGCCCCGAGTGGTGCGAGTGTTGAACCCGGGACCCTTGGTATGCAGAGCTCAACACCTTAACTACTCGGCCATTCCCGCCCCGCTTCTTAACCCTGGATCTGGATGGTACCTTTTATTACTTGCTCTTACATTACAGGTCTGTCATCGCGCTGGAAATCACGCTGCAGTTTGAGCGCGGTAGAGTATGGTCGACGATCTGAGCAGATTACCCGCCTTCAATGTTTAATTTAAATTCCAAGTTCCAAGTTGCTGCATGACCGACGCAGTCGATGCGCCCCTGAACCCCAAGTTTAAATCGTCCAAAGTTGTCTGATGGTGCCGGCGGAAGGCGGTAACCTCCTCACACTCCATATCCTAACGGCATAGCTATGACGTTGCATTTTCCAAATGACAGTGCGTGCCTTTTCCCTCCCACTCTCCTGTCCAACAGGAAGCTTGAACGTACCAGCGCCCCACGCTGGCTCACGACATCCCATATCCAATTGTCATTGCGCCAATCTCGCGCCGAAAGCGGTGAGAGAGACAAACCGAACTCTGGGCATTCAGTCAGACCGGCGTGTCTAGTGCCGAAGTTTAGCTCGCAGCGATGCTGGCAACCTACCACGCGAACGTCAGGGTAGTCCTGGAGCACTGCAGAGCCATTCGGACGGGTACAGCCGAACGCACACTGTGGGTTGGTCGAGCACAACATGCTTGGCCCGCTTGACTTCAAAGTCGAGGCCACTCTCATTCCCTTCTTCGTCATGTGACCACCAGCCAAGCCATTTCAAAATGGAGTCCCTCGCTGCACGCAAGCTTCAGCACCATTTGATTGTCGTTGTGAGAAGCTTGTTTCGATGAAGATAGACCCTGCGACAGAACCTTTTGTGCAAATGTTTCCAAATCATTGTCTGGGTACACATTTGTCTGTCTTCTCACACGTACATTCATCAGTTCCCAGAGAGATATTTGTACAGAGGATGGGACGGCAAAAATCGTCTTCTGGTAAAGCTTGAGGGATGTGTTTTGAGCTCTTTGGGAATATAATCATGTGTAAACCGCACAACTTCCGCCTTTGTATGACTTCTCACATGACTTCACTCTTGTTTTGAGCGCTGCGAAGATAATTATAATAACTCCTGCTTAACGCATTCGTATTTCCTACTTTCCCGCATATTCCACATGTCATATGGTACTGAACTTCCTTCAATGTTGCTTCGCGTTACGAACATGGAAGCTTACGCAACCGGCTCGGCGCCAGCATACTGCGAGTGGGAGGCGGCGGCTTCTTTCTGACAAGAGCCCGCCACCTGGCCTTGACCAAGATGAGTCACAAGAGGCTGCAAGTATGTCCTGACTGTGCGTGCCACTGTGTCAGCGTTTGGTGCAGTCGATCGGCCCTTGATATAGGACGTGCACGTACGTCTCACCAGGCCCTTTGTTGCCCTTCGGCAGCATTGTGGTGTTCAAGGTATATAGAATGCAGGTATTGTCACTCCCGTTGGCTATGTCACTTTCCGCACGATCTGCCACAAAGAGCGTGCTCAGGAGAGTAAATGGCCTTCGTCGGAGACTGGTGCGCATTCATGCAGGCACATGTGCGCGTGCGTGTGCGTACGCGTGCATGCTGGGCAGCGACTATAAACTGTTTCATCGAAGGGACCTAGGATGCAGCCGGGGCCAAGTCGGCCAGAATGGACTGACTGGCCCTGGAGCCGGCATCACCTTCACCCCTCACCTTTCGCCTGTCCGGCGGACCAGCGAGCCTTCCATTCCTAATAGCGCTGGACGTGTCGTCTTTGTCCGGCCCGACTCCCGCCGAACGCGTCATCTCCGTCTGGCACACCTCCGTCTGGCCTATCTCCGTCTGGCACATCTCCGTCTGGCCCATCTCCGTCTGGCCCATCTCCGTTTGGCCCATCTCCGTTTGGCCCATCTCCGTTTGGTCCATCTCCGTTTGGCCCATCTCCGTTTGGCCCATCTCCGTTTGGCCCATCTCCGTTTGGCCCATCTCCGTTTGGCCCATCTCCGTTTGGCCCATCTCCGTTTGGCCCATCTCCGTTTGGCCCATCTCCGACCGAACGCGTCATCTGTGCTCGGCGCCAGCTGAAGTGTCTACCTCTGACACCATCGAGTGTACGCTCTCCAGAGACATCCACCGAGTCATGGATGGGCTCAGGTCGCAGGTCATGGGCTACGGAGGGGCCGCAGGTCAGTCAGGTTCCGCAAGACGAAGTCGAAGTGCCACTCTTGACGGGAGTGCGATTGGCACGGAGCGTCGGCGAGGTCGCGCGTGACACACTCACAAACAGTCGGACTCTGGGTTGGTCGAGGACATCACCAGAAGAGGTGGCCCCGGGAAGACGTCCACGGCTGGCTCAGGTGCAGTCCCAACATAGCGCTCTCCGCAGCACCCAGTGTCGGACTGATGTTTCTCCGTCTCCACGGTGCGGAGATGTTCGTCATATGAACTTGCAGGTTGCGTTCTGACGTTTTTCCATTTGGACTACAGAGGAACTTCAACTGGGCTTCAGGTTGAATTTCGCACGCATTTTTGTGTTGGATTCGAACCGCCGCCGGCCTTTTGCTTAGACATATTTTTCCTCATTTGTCAACTTCCCCTTGTGGCTGTTCTACACAATCACCACCAGCGTCCCTACGGGTATCAGCCAGGCTAGACGGAAAGTTTGCTGATCCATCCTTTCCATGCAATGTCGCAGATGTGATTCAGATTATGCTATATCATTATTATTATGTTATTATTATAATATTACTTTTGCATTATTTTAGTATTATTATTGTGATATTATTATCCTTGGTATGTTTATTATTAATATTATTATTGTTTTAGTTTATTTGTTATCATTATTATTACATATGTTTATAGTTATAAAGATACGACACCACTACAACTCTTGAAGTCAGCGGTATGCAGCCGCCAATGAAAGTAGCCGCACGGCTGGGAGCTCTGTCCCAGAGACAATGGCGGCGTCGGTCGGGAGTCCTGTCCCAGAGACGATGGCGGCGTCGGTCGGGAGCTCTATCCCAGAGACAATGGCGGCGTCGGTCGGGAGTCCTGTCCCAGAGACAATGGCGGCGTCGGTCGGGAGCCCTGTCCCAGAGACAATGGCGGCGTCGGTCGGGAGCCCTGCCCCAGAGACAATGGCGGCGTCGGTCGGGAGCCCTGTCCCAGAGACAATGGCGGCGTCGGTCGGGAGCCCTGTCCCAGAGACAATGGCGGCGTCGGTCGGGAGCCCTGTCCCAGAGACGATGGCGGCGTCGGTCGGGAGCCCTGTCCCAGAGACAATGGCGGCGTCGGTCGGGAGCCCTGTCCCAGAGACAATGGCGGCGTCGGTCGGGAGCTCTGTCCCAGCGGTTGCGGAGGCCTGGTGTTTTGTCCCAGGGCACTAGGCAGCGGCTGAGCGACAGGGAACCCGTTATTAGAGACTGTGTAGATCCAGAACCTTGTTTCAGAGGTAGCATCAGCGGCAGTCTGGAGTCCTGTCTCAGAGGCTACATAGGATACGCTGGCGGCGGACCTTGCGCCACTCGGACAGGGACTTCATTGACTTCATCAGATACGCTGTTGTCACACTGTTGTCACAGTTATATATTCCACTGACTGTAATCTGTTAGTATTCGGTCAAGAGTTCCTTTCCTTCGAAAGTATGTGAAGAGAGTGAGGGAGAAAGAAGGTGAAATAAAGGGCGTAAAGAGAAAGAGAGAAAGAGGGGGAGAGAGAGAGAGGGAGAGAAACGCGAACAGATGCATGATGCGTTGTAAAGACAATGCGTTTGTGGCTGTTCTGTGTCACCGTCTCGCGTGACCTGCACAATCGGCATCACGAGACCATCACGAGACTCACCGTCCACACTGGTGAACTGTACCTAACCCACCGTCCACACTGGTGAACTGTACCTCACCCACCGTCCACACTGGTGAACTGTACCTCACCCACCGTCCACACTGGTGAACTGTACCTAACCCACCCCACCGTCCACACTGGTGAACTGTACCTAACCCACCGTCCACACTGGTGAACTGTACCTCACCCACCGTCCACACTGGTGAACTGTACCTCACCCACCGTCCACACTGGTGAACTGTACCTCACCCACCACCGTCCACACTGGTGAACTGTACCTCACCCACCGTCCACACTGGTGAACTGTACCTCACCCACCGTCCACACTGGTGAACTGTACCTCACCCACCGTCCACACTGGTGAACTGTACCTAACCCACCGTCCACACTGGTGAACTGTACCTCACCCACCGTCCACACTGGTGAACTGTACCTAACCCACCGTCCACACTGGTGAACTGTACCTCACCCACCGTCCACACTGGTGAACTGTACCTCACCCACCGTCCACACTGGTGAACTGTACCTAACCCACCGTCCACACTGGTGAACTGTACCTCACCCACCGTCCACACTGGTGAACTGTACCTAACACCCACCGTCCACACTGGTGAACTGTACCTCACCCACCGTCCACACTGGTGAACTGTACCTCACCCACCGTCCACACTGGTGAACTGTACCTCACCCACCGTCCACACTGGTGAACTGTACCTCACCCACCGTCCACACTGCCCCCCCGCCACATGGTGAACTGTACCTCACCCACCAACCACCGTCCACACTGGTGAACTGTACCTCACCCACCGTCCACACTGGTGAACTGTACCTCACCCACCGTCCACACTGGTGAACTGTACCTCACCCACCGTCCACACTGGTGAACTGTACCTAACCCACCGTCCACACTGGTGAACTGTACCTCACCCACCGTCCACACTGGTGAACTGTACCTCACCCACCGTCCACTACTGGTGAACTGTACCTCAACCCACCGTCCACACTGGTGAACTGTACCTCACCCACCGTCCACACTGGTGAACTGTACCTCACCCACCGTCCACACTGGTGAACTGTACCTCACCCACCGTCCACACTGGTGAACTGTACCTCACCCACCGTCCACACTGGTGAACTGTACCTAACCCACCGTCCACACTGGTGAACTGTACCTAACCCACCGTCCACACTGGTGAACTGTACCTCACCCACCGCCACACTGGTGAGCTGTATCTCACCCACCGCCACACTGGTGACCTGTAGCTCACCCACCGCCACACTGGTGAGCTGTATCTCACCCACCGCCACACTGGTGAGCTGTAGCTCACCCACCGCCACACTGGTGAGCTGTATCTCACCCACCGCCACACTGGTGAACTGTACTAACTTACCACCCACCGTCCACACTGGTGAACTGTACCTCACCCACCGTCCACACTGGTGAACTGTACCTAACCCACCGTCCACACTGGTGAACTGTACCTCACCCACCGTCCACACTGGTGAACTGTACCTAACCCACCGTCCACACTGGTGAACTGTACCTCACCCACCGTCCACACTGGTGAACTGTACCTCACCCACCGTCCACACTGGTGAACTGTACCTAACCCACCGTCCACACTGGTGAACTGTACCTCACCCACCGTCCACACTGGTGAACTGTACCTCACCCACCGTCCACACTGATAAACTGTACCTCACCCACCGTCCACACTGATAAACTGTACCTCACCCACCGTCCACACTGGTGAACTGTAGCTCACCCACCGTCCACACTGGTGAACTGTAGCTCACCCACCGTCCACACGGGTGAACTGTACCTAACCCACCTTTACCATTGCTTCAGCGATAGTGTTTCACTTTGTGAACTCGACAAATCCACTTAGCAGCCGGATTTACAGAAAACAAAAATACATTCTCTCTAAATGCAAATACTATACAACTTTTGACGGTTGCTCGTTTCAATCGTGATTGGGTTTCTGTTTGCAGCACAAGATGGCAGCAGTGTCGCAGAGGGCTAGCGGCATCCCGCAGCCTGTCTCTAAGACCCGCGGCCCCAGCCGGCTGACCAGTATGCAGGTGAGATACGCTGAGGTACCGGTGTTCATGGGAGGTGTATTGAACTGTAGCTCAGGTGAGTTTAGGGGCAGCTTAGAATAGCAATGCTGGGTCCGATTCTGAAGTGAAGATATGCTGGAAGGCTGCTCAGCAGGCATTTTCAACAAAGCTCCCCGGCTGAAATGTGGCCACATTTCGGTCAGGTGATGCTGTTGGGGTGAACGCGCTGAGGTACTGCCGGCCACTTCTCCTTGGCCAGTGTACGATGCAACCTTTTTCGGAAGTCTCGTCAACAATCGGGTCTTGTTTAAACCCAGCGACTGTGTTTTCGACCCCAAGCTGTAGGCACATCCATGGATGAGCAAAACCTCCCCAGCCTATGACATGCCCAGTAATGTCGGCAGAATGCGCTCATTTCGGTCTGATGCTTATAAATGGAGCCCTTGATTTGCCTTCCCAGTGACCGGGGCATCTATATAAGATGGATTTAATGTCACGTACAGCGGCCGTCTGCATGTCTCGTATACATGGCGACACACTCGCTGCCCTCGCCCGCATTCTGTAGTTTATTTGTCCACGCAGGCTTTATCCCATGAATCATTGGGTAAGATATCCAGCCGTGCTGACAGTTTGTCTAGATGGTTTCACATCCTAGCCTGGCTAGTATAATTACCTGAAGCTTTAATGGAGGGCTGGCATCTTGGCGAAAACTAATCGTGTGACATGCCCACTTTCCCACACGATGAGTATGTGGGAGGCCGTTGGACTTCCTTGAGTGCGAAGTTCTCCGAACGTTACTTTTCTTGCCGGGGGCCGCGGTAGCTCTGTTGGTAGAGCGTCGGACTCTTGATCGTAAGATTGTGGGCTCGGATCTCACGACCGACTGCATTTACCGATTCCACGTCATATGACCTAGCGGTTGAATGCGTCGTAAAAGAACCCAGGGCTCTTCTTCTTGCTGTCCTTACTGGCACGTGTGCTGTGCTCCATGCATCATATCATAGGTGTAACCACCGAGGTATGTGGGAACACAGGGACACGGGTGCGGCGACTGTGGTGGGATGGGGGTATGGGGTACTGACCTGTACTGGTCGACTGAACGTTGCTGCCTCTATCGCCACATGCCGTGCTCCATGCAACACAGCACACGTGTAACCACCAAGGTTTGTGGGTAAACACAGGGACGCGGCGACTGGGTAGGGTGGACGTGAATACTGACCGGTACTGGTCGACTGAACGTTGCTGCCTCTATCGCCACATGCTGTTCTCCATGCATACAAACGTTAACCACCAAGGTTTGTGGGTAAACACAGGGAGCGGGATGGGTAGGTGACGTGATATGACGGTACTGGTACTGCTCTCCACTCCTATAATTTTTTAAATTTTTTTTTTTTTTTTATAAGGGGGGGGGGGGGGGGGGTGGGGGGGGGGGTTGATTTTTGGCGGTTTTTGTTGGACTGAACGTTGCTGCCTCTATCGCCACATGCCGTGCTCCATGCATCACAGCACACGTGTAACCACCAAGGTTTGTGGGTAAACACAGGGACGCGGCGACTGGGTAGGGTGGACGTGAATACTGACCGGTGCTGGTCGACTGAACGTTGCTGCCTCTATCGCCACATGCCGTGCTCCATGCATCACAGCACACGTGTAACCACCAAGGTTTGTGGGTAAACACAGGGACGCGGCGACTGGGTAGGGTGGACGTGAATACTGACCGGTGCTAGTCGACTGGTCGTGCTCCCACTTGGCTCAGCATCAGGCCCGCTGCCCGATATTTGTCCGACTGGTGGGTTACCAGTGTTTGTTGTTGGGGACTACTGAACATCTCCGATTCACTTTCTCTGTGTGCGGACCGGCGAGCCCGGCGCTGTATTGCTGTCTATGACACCGGCACGGTAATGATTCCTGGTCGGTCCGCAGCTCGTCGTACGCCAGTCGACTGCCTTTGCCGCCTGAAAGTACCGCCCCTAATTTATTAGCCCGGCAAGCAGTGAAATGCAGCTCGCGATCGACCATCTGCAGTTGACCTCGCTCCGTCCCAACCTGCCGATGCAGGTCACCAGCAGCGTGGTGTAGCCTGTTATCGGTGCATCCATACCATGTCTCAAGGCTGCGCTCAAACTGTTGTAATGAATCTGAACATGGACGATATTAAACAGGGGGCTGGGATACTCGTATCAGGGAGTTCAATGCACATTGTCCCGCCGGGATTGGTGGTAGACAGGGTGAGTGTTTCACTTGGGTGTGCTGCCATTGTTCCATGACAGAACCGAAAAAAATCGTGAATATTCTATATTTGACAACTCTGGGCTGGGCTGGCCCGGATGCTGTAACAAGAAGGAAAGCATACTCTTTGCAATTATGTTCATCAAACTAATTAAATCAGATAATTGCATCGAATAGTCGAATCCGCTACACCTGCGCCCAACGCTGCTTACTTGTAATCATATTCCACTGTAATCATTTTTTAATCATCTTAATTTATTATCATAATATAATCATAATCGTAATCATTAATTTAATCATCTTATGTTTTTATAATTTTACATTGTAATCGCCTTACCTTGTAATCATCTTACATTGTAATCATATTACATTGTAATCATTGCAATATAATCATCTTGCATTGTAATCATATTACACTGTATTCGTATTACACAGTATTCGTATTGCACTGTATTCGTATTACACTGTATTCGTATTACAATGCAATCATCTTACACTGTACTCATACTACACTGTAATCATCGCACGCCATCTGCTGGATGGGCTGCAACTATTACAACGTTATGCCACGCACGGGTATAGAAAAGTAATCTAGGTTGGTGGGCGTTTCAACTATTACACCGTAAAGCCACGCGGGACATGCTGCATTCAGTCTTTCCCGAAGGGGCGCCTTTCCTTCCAAGGGGTGCCTTTTTCTTTTATGAGGGCGCCTCTGGCTGAAGAAAAAATCGAGCGTGTATATTTGAACCTTCTCAGAGGGGCGCCTTTTCTGGCCGGAGGGACGCCACCTTCCATGTGGGGGGTGGGGGGTGCACGCTCGGTGCAACGCCATTTTTATCCCTGGTTGCCATTGCGTCGAAATGACCCCGTAAAACTGGAAAGTATGGGAATGGTTACTGAATATCCATATTTACCACAATAAAATCACCGCCTAATATTTTTTTTTTTCATGCTGCATAAGGGTAGCATTTAATCTACTCACAACATTGCTCTATGGTGATTGTGAAATTGGCCTAAGTACATGCTGTAAATCTAGATGTTCATAGGCAGTTATAGAGAGTGGAACTCGTTAATTTTGGCGGAACTTTTTGTCCAAAAAATTTCATTTTTAACAATCGCAAAGAAGAAAACCAGACATTGAAAATGAAGCGGCTGAAATTCCAAAATTTGTTTTCGGTAGGGGAGGTGTGGCCCTCTATCCTGTCCCAATTTACTGATCTCCATGATTTGTCCCGCTTCCCCAATTTTAAAATCGCGGGTACCACTATGCCCAGTGTCATACCCTTTAGCTGTCACTGGTTGTTATTGCAACGAAATATGGCCGAAACAGATATTGAAAATGCCCGCCATAAACCTTATATTTCCCAACATCTCCGCTTCTAAATAACATAAAGCTTTGATTTTAAGTGCTAAACATACATTTTCAGGAACAAGGAACCAAATGAAAGACATTGCGATAAGCTAAACCTAGCCAAAAAGCGAAAATGGCAGCCATTTTTCAAAATGGCCGCCGTAAAACAGATATTTTACTATATCTTCGCTTCTGAATTATAGAGATTTGATTTTAAGTGCCTAAACATTCATTATGGGGCCAGAAATCCAATGAAACAGTATTATTATTAGCTGCATTATCTGTATCATTATCATTCTCTGTATTTAACTGTATCTGTTGCACTGCAGAGTCACGTTGCTGATGAGTAGAAGATGCCTGTTGACGTGGTGGTGGTTGCTGGTGAACTGAACTGACGCCTCTAGACTGGTGGTGGTGGTGGTGATAACATATAACTACACATAAGTGCAGGAACATGGATCATACAGAATGATGGAGTGGGATCATACCCTATGTCCCATTTGCAAGAAGCCGGCATTGGGTGGGGAGCGACCACCAGCAACACTTGGTATGAAGGGTAGCGACGCTATCAACAGGGAAAGCGCAGACAGAAAGGATGTGATCCAGACACTTCCTGGCCAATAGGTACATCAGGACTGTCGCAAGAAGTACTGTAACCCCCAGCATATCGCCAAGGCAGTGAAGGAAAAAAAGAAGGCCCTTCGACCCAATGTATACCTGTACTTCGATCTACGGAGAGAGAATTCAACTATCAGACGGACTGCTTTTTCTGTGGAAAGGAAGTTGAGCTCGGGGGCAAAAGAAAGAGTACAGATCTACCATCATTCCCAGTGCGGACTGTTGAATTCAAGGACAATATCTTGGAATCATGCGACGAAAGGAAGGATGCCTGGGCAGAAACAGTCAAAGCCAGTGTCCTCCATGTGCACGACCTTCATGCTGCAGATGCGGTGTACCACCAGGTCTGCAGTGTTAACTTCCGCACCAACAAGCAAATACCCACTGTCTATCAGACCGACAGAATAAAGGCAAAAACAAAGACTTGGTCGGCCAAAAAATGAAACACGGGGGATGCATTTCTCAGAGTTGCCCATTTCCTTGAGGAAAATGATTATGAGCAGATAACAATCAATGACCTAGTTAGCCTGATGGACGAGAATCTCCATGGATCAGGGCTTCCAGCATATACCTACAAACACATGAAGATGAAGCTGGATGAACACTTTGGAGACAAAATCTTGCAAACAGCGGTCAATGGGAAGCCAAACGTGGTAACATTCCGGAGCACAGCGAAGGTGGTTCTGGAAGATTTCTATGGCCATGCACAGGCCGCTGATCCTGAAAAAGAGAAGATGATATTAATCAAAACGGTAGCTAAACTGATCAGAGATGACATAAAAAGTGTCATGACATCACATGAGCTGTACCCCGACATGCTGTTGGAGGAGGAAAACGTTAATTTCATGCCATAAAGCCTCAGGCTACTGCTGGGATTATTGTTTGTCGGGAAGAATGTGCGCATGAAGGCGGCCTCAATTGGGCAAGCAGTTATATGCAAGCAGCCCGACCTCAAGTTCTGCTGGCTCCACTGCAGATTGGACTGGGGATCCAAATGCACCATAACTTTGCATCACGCTTCTTGATTGATTCCCTCCACAAGCTTGGCTTCAGCTGCTCCTATCAGGAAGTTAAAAGGTTTGAACGGAATGATGTGATGTCACATGGAACAGACATACCCATATTGCTTTTTGGTCAGGTTTAGCTTATTGAAATGTGTCATTGAATTCCTGGCCTCGGAAAATGTATGTTTAGCACTTGAAATAAAAGCTCTGTTATTTAGAAGCGGAGATATTGGGAAATATAAGGTTTATGGCGGCCATTTTGAAACATGGCTGCCATGGCACTTTCCACCACGAGGATTCCTTAAGGGTTTTTATATGTTATAGAGGACACGTTTCTGGGTATAAAAGAGTTGACAGACTTTCTGTTGCAATTTGTCCGAGGTCATATCAAATAATGCCTGGACTACTTCTATCCTGTCCAAACTTACCGCGTCCCTGGATGCCCCTCCCTAATTTCAAAACCTTGGGATTGGGTTTGACCTTGGGATTGGGATTGGGTCAAAAGGACCCGTTTGACCCTCAATGAAAGAATGGTGAACATCGGTGTACGCGAACTATCATATAAGTCAATCGCTCACCAAACATGCATATGGTCACTGTTTTGCATTGATATCAGAACAGCGAATAACTTCAGCTGAGCCCAAATTAAGAACGAATTTCTATTTTCGCTAAGATAGTTGGCACTAAGTTCTTCGGTTTTAGACTTCAGTCCATGACATGTTGGGATTGATCATTACAGCAAGTGTACTATTGCAGCCATGACTAAATTCCTAGCTGTGTCTAGTTTTCTTTGGTAGTCACATGTCGTATATTAAAAGCTAACTTTACAATGTGATTATCAAATCATTGTTATTTCGTACTCGCATAATTACAAATGTTCACCCCCTGGGAAATGCTTGTTTGCATGTAGACCCACATTGTCATGTTGCATCCAAAATCGTAACCCATGCATATGGGCATCTACGCACCAGATACCCAGGCTATATATGGTGACCGATTCTGGTAGTCTGGTCTGTTGGGCGCCTATGTCAGATTGTGTATGGCATTTTCACCACACTGTCTTGAAGCCACGCACGGAAGCTCTGCGTTAGAGGTTTGCCGTCCACGTTTGCGCAGTACTGAGATATTGAAAATGCGAATGTGGCCTTCGGTTCCGTCGCTGCGCGGTGTCGTACATGCGTGGTTCATGTACCGCTGTCATCCATAAAACCTGTAACATGGGAGACGGCCCTTCGATCGCTCGGAATATTGCGTTTAGTGCACGGAGTCGGCTCAGTTCTGAGCGATCGCTCGGAATATTGCGTTTAGTGCACGGAGTCGGCTCAGTTCTGATCGATCGCTCGGGATATTGCGTTTAGTGCACGGAGTCGGCTCAGTTCTGAGCGATAGGGCCCGCGAACCAGTGGTCGCATCCTCACGAAACTAACAACACGGTACAGCCACGGCAATTGTCAACCTCGCCGATGAGGCCGCGTCAGGCTCGTATACGCGAACACTGAGAAGAGATGAACAGCGAAAGCGGCCTTTTGGCCGGTTCTTCATCATTGGGTCTAGTGCTGGAAAACTGATAAAAATGACGAATGGCCGTTACTTGCACTACCTGGTTCGATGTGCCGGCTACACTTTTTCACATTGACCACCGGTACCTGCAGTGTGTCCGAACCCCGCCATTGTGACGAAAGTGGTGTGTTGTGATCCGTAAGACCTGCTCCGCTTCTCACCCATTTACGCCTACGTCAGGCGCTGTTTTTGTCGCTTAAGTGGTACTCATGGCTAGTCCCAACGGTTCTGATCACCACAGTACTGTTATATTTTCCTATCGCAAATTGTGTGGTTACAATGATGGATCCCGGAGCCATCGCCACACATCGTATTTATCCATCTCGGGTAGCTTCAAATTGCACAGATCGATCGCCGATTTTGCTTCAGCTAGCTTCATTGGTTGAATATTATTCAGGGGACGCGTTGGAACGCCGTCCAGACTGCCGCGGGAAGGATTGTATACAAGCAATGATGGATATTTATAGTATGGACATTTATAATTACGGTCGGCTCCCTTTAAACTAGCGTAGATAGCGAACCAATGAACCGATTGGCACTAACCTACACCACAGTCTAGAGCTACGGTAGTAGGACATTCGCTCAGCAAAGCGGACGGTGTCCCGCACCCAGCCTGACCAGACGCCGAGGGGTCCCCAGCCGCTGTAACCCGCCACAGGCGCCCGGGCGACAGGCGGTGTCACACGCCCCAGCCGCTGTAACCCGCCACAGGCGCTCCGGGCGACAGGCGGTGTCCGGCACCCAGCCTGACCAGACGCCGAGGGGTCCCCAGCCGCTGTAACCCGCCACAGGCGCTCCGGGCGACAGGCGGTGTCCGGCACCCAGCCTGACCAGACGCCGAGGGGTCCCCAGCCGCTGTAACCCGCCACAGGCGCTCCGGGCGACAGGCGGTGTCCGGCACCCAGCCTGACCAGACGCCGAGGGTCCCCAGCCGCTGTAACCCGCCACAGGCACTCCGGGCGACAGGCGGTACCCGGCACCCAGCCTGACCAGACGCCGAGGGGTCCCCCGACCGGTGTGGCCGCTGTAGCCCACAGGAGCTTCGGACGTCATGACGCAGTCCGCTTTGGACGACCACTCACAATCCAAATTGACCCGCGATCACATTGATCGGCATCCAGCCTGCGCTCCATAGAGTCCACTCTCCGTTACTTTTCTTTTGGAAGTTGGCCTTGCCCGCGACGGCCTAACCCCCCCCCCCCCACCGTCTCCCTGGGTTGTTTGATATTTTCACAAACAGTAAGTGTGGCGGCAGTTGGTCCAGTCGATGTCGATCACTCGCTGCTCAGCGAGACCACAGACGAGAAACCACCTGACACAGGGAGCCACGTGTGTCCGGTCGACAATCCCGGGAGCGTTTGCAATCGATATCACGACCCGAATAATCATCGAAGCTTATGAAAACTTCACCAGTTACGGAATCATTGTCATTTTGCTATCTCGTCGCTACTGCTTGGTGGACAGTATGCATTGTATGATACGTTGTGCAAGTGTTTTTGTTTTATCACTTCGAGCGATCTCGCACTCGTCATTTCAAATATATGGAGCCGCCTCAAGTGCAGCCTGTCTATCGAGGGGCAAGGTGTGCCTGTATTTCGTGTTGCTGTTGTGTGGTCTCTCATCGCTATCGCTCAGTTATTCCATTGTCTACATTTGTGTTTTATCTTTTGCGATCAGATCAAATTCTAACGCAGCGTAGCAGTTGACACATTCTGACTGGCGAAAATGGACAGTTCGAATTAATCATTATGATTCAAATGTTACAAGCCTTGACTCCATGATAGCACACAACACATAATTGCACATGTTAATTGGACAACTATGAAGCATAGTTCGTGTTACGGCATGATTGGTCTAGCAGATTTGCATGCTATAGTTATTTTGCTATAGCATATATAGTTATGATGCTTCGTATTGCATACAATACGAAGCATCATGTGTATTCAGTTAGCACAAGGATTCCACCGTATTTCAGTCGTATAATTTGTGCGACGTTGGCAGCTACGCACAGTCCACGAAATGATCTTGTTTTGAGAGAATGCGATCATCCAGCATTACCACAGGATGAGAAGCGTTCAGAAAGCAACCGCTTGCAACATGTAACTGGTACGGACAAGTTTGCAGTACGTTTGTCATCGATTGATTGCTCCCACGGCGACGTCCTATTTCGCACTGGTGTATGAAGTAGCAAAACAACAATGTTCACACGACACGTCCAATTGCTGTCCGTGTGCACTGGGTGTTGGGTGAGCGTTTTTGACACCTGGGTTGTCTCTTTGATTCTAGTCGCAGTTCCAGCAGCGCGAAGCAGCAGATCGCCAGAAAAAGCTGGCCCAGTTGGCTCCTGCGCGAACCGCAGCGGCACCCTCTCGCACCGTAGCCGAGCCTGGTCACCGCAGCGCGGCGCCACCATCGGTCGCCCAGCATCCGTCGGCGTCTGCCCGCGGCAAGGTAGCAGTCAACGCGACCTCGGCCGGCAGCTGCTCGAGCTCAACCGGCAGCGTCCCGGGCTCAGCCGGGACCCGGAGCCCGGCGTCGGTGGCATCCTCTGGCGGCGGAGGCCGCGTGCGCGCCATGTTCCAGTCGCGCCGCGCCGGCCCCGCAGCGCAGACTGACCCGGCTGGCTGGGACAAGAGCTTCCCGCTGCAGCCCATCAAGAAATCGGCGCCCGCCGCCCGACACGCGCCCGCCCCTGTCGCGGTAAGTGGACTCGCTGGCGGCAGTGCAGTGCGCCGCACGCTGAGCGACGACGAGCTGCTGCCGGACGAGTCCAAGCCGGCTGTGGGGAGAATGCGCAGCTCGGTGACTGTTCCCGAAATATGCGTGAAGCCTGCGAAGCCGACGCAGCGCGACCGCGAGGCTGACAGGAGGCGCATCGCTGCCGAGGTGCGCCGTCGCGAGCGCGAGCTGCTGACTAAGATCAGGGACAGCTCGGCAAATGTAACCGCACGCCGGGTGCAGCGTGTGCCAAACTCGGTGAGTCTCTGCACTCTCTTCCGGCCGAGCAAATAGCCAGCTGACTGTGGTGTTGATCGTGACGTTGTCTGCACACTGCCACAGCCAACATGAACTTTCTGAAGAGCCGGTTGATTAGCGCTCTTCAGGTGTGTCCACGCTTGACCTACACTGCGTTAGCATGCGCCGTCTTTGTGTTTAGTGTATTTTATTTCCAGTTAGTGTTGTCTATATTTTGTCTCTGTTTTTTTATCTGCAGTTTTCGCTCGTTAGCCAGCAACTTCCTTCATCTTCTGTGTTGCTAGGAAGCTAGCGGGCGAAGCGCGAACGCTTCGCGGTGCTATCGCAGCTGCACATGCGACGTTCTCTGCTGCCAAGCGCCGGCTTCTACTCGGAGTGGGCACCTGCTCTGCTCCGAGCCGCACCAACAGCATTTCGTGCGACGAACCTTCGCTATAGGGCATAGAATAGAAAATTGTATGATTAAGCGCCCCTGTGGTCATACGACATGAAAATCCATCAAGAGCGATTTGATCACACCATTATTCGGACATTAATCCTTCATGATCGGGCGCGAGCTTCCAGTCGCATTTAGGTTTATTTAGGATCCAGAGTTGTTCTGTTTTGTTTCTCGATACTCTTATTTCCGGCTTTTCAAAAGTACGTCTCGGGCACTCGCCAGGCGAGCTACTTTGGGGTTGGGCACTGGGAACGAGAACAGGAGATCCGCCTGAAACCAGTGGGACTTGGCTTAAACATAGTTACTTTGTCAGGATGGACCTCGCACTTGAACAAAACTTCCATTTCTGTTTTCCTTTCTGCATCGTTCCTGATGAATTTCGATTGCATTCAATATGGGTTCTTCTTAGCTGCTACCTGCCACCATCCAACAATTCCTTTGCCAGTTAGTTGACCTTCGATGTGCATTCCATGTGCCTGTATGCTATGCACCTATTGCTTCAGTGTGTTTTGGTGGGAACCGTGGGCAAGTGGCCACGGGTGTGCGACAAGAATGCATGAGTGCTGCGTTGTCCGACTGTATAGTCGGTGTGACAATGGAGCTGGCCATGGTCGATATGACGCCGACCCGGCGTGGGTCGATGACTCGCCTGCTCCTGCTGGCCTCAAGACCCGGATACAGCTGATGTACACACACAGCCAGGGTACACACACAGCCGGGGTACACATACAGAGTCGGGGTACACATACAGAGTCGGGGTACACATACAGAGTCGGGGTACACATACAGAGTCGGGGTACACATACAGAGTCGGGGTACACATACAGATCGGGGTATACGTGCAGAGTCGGGGTACACATACAGTCGGGGTATACGTGCAGTCAGGGTACACGGACACAGTCGGGGTACCCCCGACGAGGCATCACCTTTACGTGGTGGGGGGATTGCGTTCCTCAAGGATCCGGCAGCCAGACCACCAGGCAGCCGGGGAGAGGTCAGACTACGAGTGCCTCACTTGTCCCTCCATCCATACACGCCCATTCCAATGCCCATCTCATGCCAACATCCATGTCCTTTACCTGGCCCTGTAACACCAACCATCCCTACTATGAATAGGTAAGGCAACTTCCCCGGTCCTGCCCACCAGCTCAGTTTTATCGGGGTAGTCGCGCCCCCTCGGCCCGTCCCCCGGAGTTGACTGAGTCCTGGAGGTTGAGGTCCCCCGTCGCACGGTGCTAGTTGTGACGAGGGACCAACACACCTCTTTGGTCCTGATATCCCGGAGGGGCGGGTGGGCCCGCGGGGCCTCACGCAGGCCAAGTGACTGGTCGCCTCTGGCTGGGGGCCTGGGAATTTTCCCGGTGCCCGCCGGCCCGGCCGGCCGGTGTCAAGGGGTGGGCGGCGCTGGATTCCGTTCGGGGTGGTGAGTCTCTCTCTCCCAGCCGGGCG
Organism: Imbricaverruca yamaguchii; assembly: GCA_034440575.1. Classification (NCBI taxonomy): domain Eukaryota; kingdom Metazoa; phylum Arthropoda; class Thecostraca; family Neoverrucidae; genus Imbricaverruca; species Imbricaverruca yamaguchii. The sequence goes on along the minus strand of JAOTOL010001355.1, from coordinate 678,849 downwards.
AAGGCGCCGCCTGCCCCGTATAGCTCCTCGGGCGCCTGGCGACCTCCCGTTCGCGGGACCCAGGCGTCCCCTCAGTAGGGCCTATGCGGTGGGACGCCCGAGGGGCTGAAACTAATATTCGCTGCATGACATCAACCAACACAAACTGTCCTGGTTCCCCTTGTAGGGGCCGGATCACTGACCCAACACCTGCAGAGGCATACCTCCCTACACGTTTATCTCCCCGTCGCGTTGCGACTACCACTGCTTCCCATAGCGGGAATGTAGCTCGGAGTTCGGAACCTCCGTTGACATCGCCACGAATACTAATTGTGAAATCGAGTGACCCTGGAAGAAGTCTGTCTGCTCTTTCGCCGTTTGAGCGGAAGCGTGGGTGCGACAAATTTGGACATTGCCAGATGCGAAAAGCTACAAGATGGAGGAATATAGGTGGAATTTCGGAGCATTCATGACGCCAAGAGAACCCTAGAGACAACAGAGTTTACTTATGTGAGAGACCAGGGCAGGATAAGGGATGTAACTATATCTATTTCAGTTCAGTCACATAAGACAAAGAATCACTCCAAGGCACACTGATAACTCGAGGGAAAAACTGGCCATAAATAAGAGCGGACAAGGTATGCAAGTTACCGGGGCTATTTTGGTCTTAATCGAAAGAGCTTAAAATTTGGGTCCTGTAGGGAAGATTTATTGTCTTAAATATTGCCTATCCCAGGAATGCCAAAGGTTATACATGCTAGAGGGAAGGAGGCATTCCGCTCCATTAATTTTGCTTCCCCGAAATCACGATGACGTCGTAAGTAAAGTTCGTTGGCGCTCATATATTGGATGATTATTAGTGAGCGTTTGTTATGCGAGCATTCTGGAGGGTAAATGTTACCTTATAATTGCTACGCAGAATAGATCCAATGTATTATCCTAAGTAGCTGAAATTACACCAAAATACATCAATAAGATATGCACTCAGGTTGGCTCACTTCAGAGCTTGAGAGCCTCGCGAATCTTGCTGGGCGATCCGGTGATGACCCCACCTGTTGCAACACGAAAGCTACGCCCTTCTTTCCCTCAGCACGAGCACTTTGCCCAGCAACCTCCACAAGCTTCAGAGAACTGTGCTGTTCAGTAACTCTTGAGGATGCCCGACGTTCAGAACGGGCGCTGAGGTGATCGTAGATTCTAGTTGGACTCCCTCGCGCTCTCTTCACCGTCTCGTCATCAAGGCGGGTTTTGGCTTCATCACTCACGACGTGGTCACACCGCTTTAAGGACACGGAGAACACCTAGTCTCCCGAAAGATTAGTCGCAAACTCACTTCTGAATTTGTTCTGGGCTCGCATGCACTTAACCCACTTTCCTTTTAAGTTTTTGGCGATAAGTCGGTCGCCTTTCTCAAGTCCACAATCGACGACTCACTTTTGAGGTATCCCTGAGGGATTTTCTTCATGCTCAACTGCAAGGTATAAGTAAGAACATGAACAAAATAGTTCCCACGCTCAGACGCTTTTGCACTGGTTAACAAGTCCATCAATTCCTCTGCTGACGCGCACCTCCATGTTCACTGTATGCAAAATCCAACCACAATGACCCGAGCCTCACAGGTAAGGACAGCTTCCCTACCGTGGGAGACGCTGTGCGTGACCTATCTCGACTCAGTTCCCTCGTCAGTTCGGGGACTTTTTGGCATAGCAACCACCGGATCAGGTTACCCGGTCAGGACGCCAGCCGACGCGTCGCGGCGTCCGACTCTGGCTTCCCCGTGCCGCCCGGGCTGGCCACCGCACCGCACCGCACCGCGGCCTGTCCGGATACAATTGATCACTATCGGTGTTATAGCAGCTAGATGCAGCTAAAACTGGCGGCGCATATACTTAAAGGACCGCAGATTTCATTGGGATTGGTTTCTGGCTGTGCTCTGCTGTGCGTTTTTTACCTTCCTTAAATTTCGAGGTGCTAAAAAGCTTGAACGACTATTGCAATTACTGATTGTTTGACAACAAAAAGCATATTGTTAATTGGCATATGCCTTTTTGAATTACTTAACGCAATGAGAATGTTCTCAGTTATCATTTCGTATCTCTCTTGTCCAGATTTTCAGAATTCAGCTTACCTTTACCGATCGCCAAACTGCGACAACATTTGTGCACATGTGCGTCGTTTTTTCCCACACGCAATGTTGTCCATGTTCATCGACATATTTATATATCAAATCTTGTGAAAATTTGCATAAAAACCGTGACTTCGTCTGCTTCAATCATTTTCCGATACAATGGCGCCAGAAATACGGCATACAAAATAGTCTAGAAATACATTATGACCAGTTTTCCCTTAAGATATCACACTGTGCAAGGGTGTGATACTGTTTTGATTTGAGGAACATATCGGACTTTGACATTGTCAACGGCTTAGTGCAATTCAGTGTCATTGAAGCGCGTAGTGGACCAAGGCAAAGCGAGGAAATGAAATACAGGCGACGAACAACATCGTCCTGACTTAATTCTGCAGACCTCCCCTCGGCAATGCACGTAGGCTGTATCAAGGTGGAGGTGCGTGTTTTTATTCCAAACCGCATGCGGTGTTTTTGCTGTCCAGTTACGTTACGGCCATACTACCCAGTACTGTCGTGGTCGTCCTTCCTGTGGTAGGTGTGGCACGACAGAGCACACAAGCGAAACATGTGAAGCTGAAAACGTGTGGTGCGTCAATTGCGGCTAGGGACAGGCACCGCACACGGCCTTTGACAGGGCTTGTGCAGTAAATCTGAAGGAAAGGGAAATACTAACACTAAAATGTACCAGAAATATATCTGTTTAGCAGGCGAGATAAATATACGCCGATACCCATCCCAGCGTGTCGTACGCAAGCAAGGTAAAAAAAAACACACCGCATATCGCCACTCAACAAGAGCCTACCAATGCCTCTCAGTTTCTATCCCAACTTAGTAATCTGCTACGATATTTTGGACTCGCCTACACCTCATTGCCGGTGTGAGACTTCAATTATCGCACTGAACCCCTTTCTACCACCTCTGTCAAAATTATCCCCACTTCCGGCCGACTTACGGAGCTCAATATCTGCACCGACGTTACCCGCTGCCAGCACCGGGAGATCATTACCACTCCAGAATGTAAACCTCCTGAGGCAGGAAACCGAAAGACGGACTCGCGATGCGAAACGAGCGAAACGAGCGCGACTCGTTGAAATGGAGAGGGTACGTGCGTAAGCCCGCCAAGGAGCGGAGAAGCCTGCCGCTCCCAGACCAGCCACTTTTTCGCCGCGAAGGTACCTGGAGACTCCGTCCGAACCTTGAGCTGTGGGGAATAGACCCCCCCCCTAAAAAAGCGCCCTCCTCTCCTCCCCGGGCGAACCCTCTCCACACTCCTCCCTCGCCCCGCCGGCGAGTGGAGACCCCGTCGCGCGCCCCGGCCCCGGAAGGGAGCCTGTCCGGGGTAAATGACCCTCCACGGGCGTCCGTGGCCGGCTTTTCCCATGCGCCGATGCCCCGTGCAAACTCGCGCGCCGAGAAACGTGTTGCCCTGCGCGGGATCATCCCCGGATGGTGGGTCGCAGAGGTCGCGGCCGCGGACATCCTCACCGGGGGCTGTTCCCGGGAAGCAGCTGCTGCAACAGTCAGCTCCCGCCGGCATAAGATCACAATACGCTCCATCTTCCTTCTGGACAGCTACTGCCGTTGGTTGAGCTCAGACGCCTGGTGTCCCAACTGGTCCAGCCTATCTTGCTCCTCGGGGACTTCAATGCCCACCACATCGCATGGGGATGTCCATCCATAAATTCTCGCGGCCGAGCTGTAGAGAGTTTTATTCTGGACGAAGCCCTCTGCCTTTCAAATACCGGTGCCGCTACCCACTTCACGCTTCCATCTGGTTTTACCTCCGCAATCGACCCGAGTCTTGGAAGCCCTTGTCTGGCGTGTTACATGACCTGGTCGGCTTCTCTTAATGCACTCGGTAGCTCCGATTTTCCCATATTTATTAACTACAATGACAGCGTAACGCTTGGCCGCAGGCCTCAACGGTGGAATTTGCGAAAGGCGGACTGGGGGAAATTTGAGCGCACTATGAATCCTGCCTGTCAAGTAACGCCGATGTAAGTGCACCTTCGGTGGAACAACTTCTATGTTCCTGCAGTCGGCTAACTCTTCCATTCCACGAACGTCTGGTGCCGCACGTCGTACTCCCGTTCCATGGTGGTCAAGATAATACTGTGGGGGCCATACGAGCACGTAAGCGAGCTTTTAAGAACTTCAACAGCAATAGCAACGAGGTAAACTTAATTGCTTTTCAAAAGGCACGAGCCTTAGCGCGCCGTACTATACGAGAAGCGAAGAGGAAGTCGTGGAGGGAGTACGTATCTATCATTAACCGATTTACCCCAACGACCCAGTTTCGGTCTATCAAACGTATTGCTGGCCAATATAACGCGGTCCGTCTCCACGTACTACACATATCCGGTGTTGACATTACTCATCCCGCCGTGTTCGCTGTGGAAATAGACCAAGCTCTAGCAGCACGCATTGGAGATTGAAACTACTGTCAACAAGTTCTCGCCAGAAAGTCAAATTGGAAGCAAAGCCAATTGACTTCTCTACACGACCATCGTTCTAACGATGGTTCTGTCGAGATATAATCATAACCATCGTTATGTTATAACGAACCATTCAGTATTTGTGAGTTGCGTTCGGCGATCAGAAGCCTAAAGTGTTGCAGAGGGACTTGACGGAATATATAATATGTTCAAACACCTGCCTGTTCGAGTTCTTGAAGCTCTTTTGGCTACACTGAACACCATATGTGGGTAGGATACTTTCCAGATTCTTGGTGGGACGCCTTGTGGTCCCTATACTTAAACCAAGAAAGATCGGTTTAGACCCATTGCACTACCGACCGATTGCTTTGACCTTGTATCTCTGTAAGCTTTTAGAAAAAATCGTGAAAGTTCGACTCACCTGGTTTCTGGAATAGCAGGATTTTTTGTTTGTTACCAACGCACCATGTGGATTTAGAAAGCACCGTTGTACAACTGATCATCTTGTAACACTTGACACCGCCATTCGCGTTGCTTTTAAGCGCAGACAACATCTTGGGGCTATTTTCTTCCATGTAAAAGCAGCCTATGATTCAACTTGGCGACACGGAATCTTGTTGAAGGCTAAAATGTGGAATTCGCGGGAATCTGGAAAATTTATTCAACAGTTTCTGAAGGATCGCTTCTTCCGCGTCCGAGTGGAACACGAGCTTTCCGATCGATTCTCCCAAGTCAGTGGGGTTCCGCTGGGCAGCGTTTTAAGTGTTGCCATGTTTGCCTTTATCATAAATGGCATTGGAGATGCACTGCCGCCAAGCATTGGACGTTCGCTATTTGTCGATGACTTCGCGATATGGTCATCTGGCTCCAATACACCATCGCTAACAAGGCGTCTGCAGCTCGCGGTAAGCCACCTCCAAAGATAGTGTACAGCTAATGGGCTCCGCTTTTCCACAAACAAAACGGTTGCTGCGCACTTTTGCCGCAGGCGATGCTCTCAAGCTCTAAACACGGAATTGTACGGCAAGCCTATGCCTCTTCACCCAATCGCGAAGTCCCATCGAGTGTAGTTCGATAGCCGGTTAAGGTAGAAGCAACATTTTAAAACATTGAGAGAGGTGTTTTAAGTCATTAAACCCGTTGAAGTATATATCACGAAACTCGTATGGTACGGATTCTATGGTTCTGATAGAAAGACATTGATGACGCTTTCTCGTTCACTCATCCGATCTAAGTTGGACTACGCATGCTATGAGTATGATGGTTTCTCTAAAAGCAATAAGCGTACTCTCGATGCAGTGCAGCATGCGGCTCTGCGGACTGCCACCGGGGTGTTTAGAACCACACCGGTTGTCAGCCTACTCGCGGAGACGAAGGAGCCTCCCCTGGCACTGAGGCGTGAAATGCTTGGCCTTCGGTATGCATGCAGATTACGGCAGTTCCCCACCCACCCCATGTACAATGCAGTATTCTCGCGACATACCTTGGCACTTTTCGCAGTGGCAGAAACCTGACAGCTTTGTCGTTCTGTGTCAAAATGTGTGCTCTCTTCGAGGAAGGTGGTGTAAGAGTCCGTCGGGTGATGCGTTTGTGGAAACCGGCCGTGCCGCCCTGTAATCTGGTCTCCCCTGTAGTCGACCTATCGCTCACAGCGATGCAGAAAGATGATGTGACATCTGAGCTCTTCCGCTTGCAAACACTAGAGCACTTAGATACATATCAGAGATATACACAAATGTTTACTGATGGGTCCAAGAACAGCACCGGAGCGGGGCGTGTTTTCGTATGCTTACTTCTGCTCATTTTTTTACCCTGCCTATACATGCTTCGGTGTATGCCTGCGAGCTGATCGCAATTATTCAAGCACTTTCCTTCATCGAAGTGTCAGAAGATGTTTCATATGTTGTACTATCTGATTCTCTTAGTAGCCTTTTGACACTCAAGTACCCTCGCTGTCTGGAAGCTCTCACTGTGCGACACGTTCTCTTCTCGTGCAAACACTTCTCGAGGGAGCGAATGTTATTTTTCGGAAATGTTGTCTGATATCGCGACATTCTATCGCGACGCGACACATATCGCGACATTCTAGCAGATGACTCGGAAATAATTCATTCTGGCAATATATTCAGGTACTTACGAGCGATAGGATTTCAGTCCATATAATCATCTCAGTAACACAATAGGACTTTAACGTTATAAATCAACGTTAAATGGGCGCTAAATGATCACAATTTATGGTCGAGGCGCCCCAAAACTCAAATAAATAACGGTCGGGGTACACAGACACAGCTGAGGCACACAGATACAGCTGAGGCACACAGATACAGCTGAGGCACACAGATACAGCTGAGGCACACATATACAGCTGGGGTGCACAGATACAGCTGGGGTACACATAAACGGCTGGGGTACACCGACAGGTGGGACTTGCAACCGTAGGGCATAAACTGCAGGCGCATCAATGTGATTTTTTTGCCCGAGCTTCTCTCGCCGAACCACAGACCAGAGAGATGACAGTCCTGGCTATGGCCCGCAGGTCACAAAGTGGCCTGTGGCACAGACAGACCACACACCACAGGGAAATGTGGGGACCTAGATACAAGGACAGGTCGGGACACAGAGTACAGGAGAAGGTCAGAGCCTACCCCTGCAGCCCGGGCAGGTCATAGAGTACAGAGAACGGTCAGGACAAGAGTACAGGGAAATGTTAGGGTGCAGAGCACAAGAGAATGTCATCGCCTTCCCCTGTAATATATGTCGGTCATATTATACAGGGAAATCTCATGATCTAGAGTACATGATCAGGTCAGGATACAGAGCACAGGAAAAGGTCAGGATCAACCATTGCGGCATAGACCAGCTACAAAGTGGAGGGAAAGGTCATGCTATTCCCCTGCGGCGCAGACAGGCTAATAACGGTAATACATTCCAAGGTTCCTGGCTTTCCGCGTCAGTCTCTGATCAATAGTCCACTACTGCGACAAATGCCCTTGTTGACTGCTACATGAGGTACGCACATGTGGCAGAAATGTGATCAGGTATGGCAACATATGCCTCATATGCCAAACTGGACCATTTGATGCAGAGCTAACCATAAGCCAACCATTGAGCATGTTTCACGCAGTGCTACTTATTTGACACGCTCTGCGTTGGCCTGTGTTACGTTCGTCCCTTTGCGTCCTTGATCAAATGTTTCTTTGTTCGCGGGCTTAGCACGCTTCCGGTTCTTTGGCTGGGTGGCGGAACGCCAGCGAGGGTAGTTCAGCTGACCACACTCTTGAGCGATTAGGCGTCGATTTTCTCGCCAACAGTCCTGTTTGACTGATATCGTGCCCGGCGGTGCCACTGGCAGCCCGATCTGCGCGGTGCAAGCGCCGTGACGTGCCGTGACACAGTGACGTGCCGTAGCGTGTAGTCATGTGCCATGACGTGCCGTAGCGTGTAGTCATGTGCCATGACGTGCCGTAGCGTGTAGTCATGTGCCATGACGTGCCGTAGCGTGTAGTCATGTGCCATGACGTGCCGTAGCGTGTAGTCATGTGCCATGACGTTGCGGTGTAGTCATGTGCCATGACGTGCCGTAGCGTGTAGTCATGTGCCATGACGTGCCGTCCATGACGTGCCGTACTGTAGTCATGTGCCATGACGTGCCGTAGCGTGTAGTCATGTGCCATGACGTGCCGTAGCGTGTAGTCATGTGCCATGATGTGCCGTAGCGTGTAGTCATGTGCCATGACGTGCCGTAGCGCGCCGACAACTAGCGATCGATGGCTGGATCAGCTGGCGACCGACGACGCAGTGGTGCTGTATTGAGCGTGACCTTCCTGGACTTGATGTGCTGTTGAACAGCATCTGATTACGACATGACCCTTTCCCGAACTTCGGCCCAGCACGGCACAGCCTTTCCCAAATGTCTGGTTGACACGAGCTGACATTTCCACTAGCAGTCTTTCCGTGACCTTGTATTTTCCCTCAAGTCTTCTGCTGACCTTGGGCGCTGCATGACCACTGCAGTCGATGTGCCCCAATAACCCCAATAAACACACTTCTGCTGACCTTGCATTTTCCTAGACATCATCTTCTTGTGGAGTCGTATTTTCCGGAATATCACCTTACCATAAACTGACATTCTTCTGCATTCTACCTTACCGCAATCTGACCTTTGTCTAGGAGTATCCTCCGGGGAGGCAGCGTGAAACATTCAGCATCTCAAGCTTCAAAAGTATCCATTTTCACCTATAATATTTGTTAGGAACATCATGCTTTTTATATCTGTTCCCTAGAATTAGAAAAAAATGAAACTATGCCCGTTACATATTTATTTTTTCCTCTTTAGTATTAGCAGCAAAAGTACGCATATTCTCTGAACACAATATTCGTGCGATCTGACCTTACCGTGAGCGTCGGTTTATTTACCGAATCAACACTTCCTGTAGCATCCTGCTGAGTTGCTGATCTGGCTTTCCGGACCACTCAGTCGAGGCTTTCTCGCCCCGTGTGGCCCCAGCGTGGCGTTCGTGTGGCCTCAACTCCGGTGCTGCGCTGTCAGCCCCATTGCCGAAGCGGTCGTTACGCCTTGAAGTCGTCACGTGAACCTCGCCATGTGTGACACCACATCCGCAAACAGAGCCAAGAGGGGGGGAAGGTGACGGGCAGGGACATGGTCGGTGCTCCGGTTAAGCTGCCTTCGCGGCTTGACGAGTATCATACCACGTGGCTATTCGAGTACCAGCACCGTTTGACGTCGACTACTTTGCGATGTTGTGGATCTCCAGATGCCCATTTTGCTTCCGGAACAGAGCGGAAAAACTGCGTGTAGTTGCCACGCCGACTTAGTCTCCTACAGCTGACACACTTTTCATGCGTTTACGTGATATCTAGTATATATATATATATATATATATATATATATATAGCACATGGAGCTGGAGCGGACACGCACACACACGGAGCACGTATACCGGTTAGAGAAGCACGGCTGGACATTCAAGTTGAGCTTTCAAAACGAAAGCAGCGTCCTATATGACTTCGGCTGTAATCAGGGTATATTAATCGGGATAACTTCTTTCTCGTCCATCCTTCAACTTTAGCAGTTCTTTCAGAAATTGGTCCAATTAAGGAGATTAAACATAACTGATTCCTTGTCCAGAACAGTCTGGAGTGTTCAGAATAGAACATGCATGTAGATACGCCGAAACCAGCGGTTGTTGATCCCCGGGCTCTTTTTTATCTCTCTCTCTCTCTCTCTCTCTCTCTCTCTCTCTCTCTCTCTCTCTCTCTCTCTCTCTCTCTCTCTCTCTCTCTCTCTCTCTCTCTCTCTCTCTCTCTCTCTCTCTCTCTCTCTCTCTCTCTCTCTCTCTCTCTCTCTCTCTCTCTCTCTCTCTCTCTCTCTCTCTCTCTCTCTCTCTCTCTCTCTCTCTCTCTCTCTCTCTCTCTCTCTCTCTCTCTCTCTCTCTCTCTCTCTCTCTCTCTCTCTCTCTCTCTCTCTCTCTCTCTCTCTCTCTCTCTCTCTCTCTCTCTCTCTCTCTCTCTCTCTCTCTCTCTCTCTCTCTCTCTCTCTCTCTCTCTCTCTCTCTCTCTCTCTCTCTCTCTCTCTCTCTCTCTCTCTCTCTCTCTCTCTCTCTCTCTCTCTCTCTCTCTCTCTCTCTCTCTCTCTCTCTCTCTCTCTCTCTCTCTCTCTCTCTCTCTCTCTCTCTCTCTCTCTCTCTCTCTCTCTCTCTCTCTCTCTCTCTCTCTCTCTCTCTCTCTCTCTCTCTCTCTCTCTCTCTCTCTCTCTCTCTCTCTCTCTCTCTCTCTCTCTCTCTCTCTCTCTCTCTCTCTCTCTCTCTCTCTCTCTCTCTCTCTCTCTCTCTCTCTCTCTCTCTCTCTCTCTCTCTCTCTCTCTCTCTCTCTCTCTCTCTCTCTCTCTCTCTCTCTCTCTCTCTCTCTCTCTCTCTCTCTCTCTCTCTCTCTCTCTCTCTCTCTCTCTCTCTCTCTCTCTCTCTCTCTCTCTCTCTCTCTCTCTCTCTCTCTCTCTCTCTCTCTCTCTCTCTCTCTCTCCAGATTGCTGCATTCCTCCCCTTCCGTTCAACGCAACATCCAACATCACCAGGCTTTTTTCGTGTATTTCTACGTTACCCCGGTGGGTGTTAGACAAGAACAGAGCTCGAGCCAATGCCAAGCGCCTAGCAAAAGTGCAGGACGCTGCCTTCACGCCACCATAGAGATGAGATGCAAGCATAAGCCGTACGCCTATGCCAGCATTGCATCTCTACCAGCTCGACCTATGCCAAGACCTGACCTATACCGGCACTGGGTTTATACCAGAAAATAATCTATACGTGAGCTATGCCATCACTGGATATGTGCCAACGTGTCTCAAACTGGTCTCGATCTGTCCCAGCACTGCACATGTACCAGCTCCTCTCTAACCAGTCCTGATCTTACCAGCACTGGACGTTTACCACCTGGTCTCTAACCAGTCCCGATCTATGCCAGCACTAGACACGTATCAGCTCGTATTCAGCCAATCCCGGTCTGTACCAGCACTGGACATGTACCAGCTCCTCTCTAACCAGCCCCGTTCTGTACCGGAGCTGATTCATATTTAGCGTGTACCGTCCTAGTGATGTCAGTCGACCTTGGCTGCATTCTATTGTGTGCCGGACTATTCCGCTGTGGTCCGAATCAGTCTTTGTTCCGGAACATTTTGCTCTGTTTGTGACAATTCCGCTATGTTCCGGACCATTCCGTTTTTTCCCAAATTTTTTTTTTTCCGGACCCTTTCGCTGTTTTTCGGCGACGCATTTTTTTCAGCACCGACTATACGCCGCCTACCGTGAGGAAGACGTGGGTGTGCGAGGACATGGGGTGTGTCGTCGAGTGTACGAACGACCTGACCCACGCTCGAATTGTAGCGATGACCTCGGGTCACCACAGCCGCCCCGATGAGGGGCTTGGAAGCACGAAGGTGTTTCTAGGGACTCGCGTAGTCCCCATCGCCCATCCCCATCTCCCCTTCCCAGTATCCATCCCGTGGCTACGTCCCTTTGGATGTCCTTCATCCAACCCAGCAACAATCACTCCCATGTCACGAGCAGGTATTCCAGCCTCCCCTGGTCTACCTGTCCGCTCCGTTTTATCGGGGTAGCTGCGCCCCCTCAGCCCGTCCCCCGGGGTTGACGGAGTCCTGGAGGTTGAGGTCCCCCGTCGCACAATGCTTCTTTTATTTTATATTTTTACCAGTTCTTATCCAATCATTTTTCTTGCAGTACTCTTGAGCTTCGTTCGAGGAACGAGGTTTCTATGGGAATCCCCCCCCCCCCCACTGTACAGGCAACTTTTAACGCGTTTCACGTTGTGATGCAACATTTGAAGTTTTACTTGTCTCACTCGTACCCCGGGTCTACTCTTGTCATCTCGAGATCTACCGCCTTTCATTACAATATTGTATACAAAGCACGTTCAATTTTTGTTTTCAAAATGGTTTTGCGGTGGCCTATCCGCGCTCGGACTGCAGACAGCGCTCACCGTCCGCATCGGTCGGCAAATGGCTGAAATGCTTGAATTGTAAACCGCTTGAGTTGTAAACAGTGTATCGCATCCGAAATTACTTGAGCTCCGCGGACATGCCTGAAGGCGCGTGGTTGTATGAGTACACAATTCACTGCGCCTTCGACTGATACGACATATTTTCCGGTGCCTACGCTTGCAACACTAGTGGTCCGCTTGTCCAGCCGTCTGGCCGGCTTATACGGGTAGCAATATGTGCAGTTGTCAGGTGGATTGCCGAGGCCGGGTCACGTTTTATGACGAAATTACCGCTTCGATTCAATGGTCTCTCGTGCTGCGAAGAGCACTTTTATCGCGATTCTTTGTGGAATATAGAGTAATGTAAGGAACGCCAATGAACCTTCTCCACACGAGTGAATGACAAGTACCAGCGGGGAAGCAGCAACCATGTCTTGCTCATTTGCTCCCGATGGTGTAAGTGCACGAGGAATCGGCGGCAGTTCGGACGCTGAAGGCTGTGGTTGGTGTGTGGTGTGGGCGGGGAGACATCTGCAGCTGGCCGCTGGGGCTGTGGTTGGTGTGTGGTGTAGGCTGGGGAGACGTCTGTAGCGGGCCGCTGAGGCTGTGCTGGGTGTGGTGTGGGAGGGGAGACATCTGTAGCAGGCCGCTGAGGCTTCGCTGGATGTGTGGTGTGGGAGTGGAGACATCTGTAGCAGGCCGCTGAGGCTGTGTTGGATATGTGGTGTTGGAGGGGAGACATCTGTAGCGGGCCGCTGAGGCTTCGCTGGATGTGTGGTGTGGGAGTGGAGACATCTGTAGCGGGCCGCTGAGGCTTCGCTGGATGTGTGGTGTAGGCTGGGGAGACATCTGTAGCGGGCCGCTGAGGCTGTGCTGGGTGTGGTGTGGGAGGGGAAACATCTGTAGCAGGCCGCTGAGGCTTCGCTGGATGTGTGGTGTGGGAGGGGAGACATCTGTAGCTGGCCGTTGAGGCTGTAGTTGGTGTGTGGTGTGGGCGGGGAGACATCTGTAGCTGGCCGCTGAGGCTGTGGTTGGTGTGTGGTGTGGGCGGGGAGACATCTGTAGCTGGCCGCTGAGGCTGTGCTGGGTGTGGTGTGGAGGGAGACATCTGTAGCAGGCCGCTGAGGCTCGCTGGTGTGGGGGGGGGAGACATCTGTAGCAGGCCGCTGAGGCTTGTGGTGGTGTGGAACACGAGCGGGCCCAGCTCTGCATCTGTAGCGGCCGCTGGGCTGTAGTTGGTGTGTGGTGTGGGCGGGGAGACATCTGTAGCTGGCCGCTGAGGCTGTGGTTGGTGTGTGGTGTGGTGTGGTGCGGTGCGGTGTGGCGTGGGCGGGGGAGACGTCTGTAAAAGGTCGCTGACACTGGAGGAAGGGTGTGTGATGTGGTGTGGGTGGGTGGGGGTGAGGGCATCTGCATCCCATCACGGCATAAGTGTGTATGGCTACCCGACAGCAGGGATTTTTTTTTTGTACCGCCGCCGACAGGTGCATCCTCGTGTTAACGTCCGCCCCTTCCATGCAGTCTGATCCGCGATGCGTGATAGCCCTATCCAGACACTGAGCTTCACAGATTGTCGCCACGCCCCGCCGATGACGTCACGACTGCCGTGCGTGACGTCATGTCGATGTTGCAGAGCAAGCCGGCGGCTGCGGCGGCAGCGGCGGCGCGGTCTCGTCGTGCGGAGCCCGCCGAGCCACGCCGGCCGGCGCCGCCTCGGGCAACCCCCGCCCCCGCCCCTGCCCGCACCCCCACCCCAGTCTCAGCCACGGCCAGGCCGCCAACCTCAGCAGCCAAGGAGAACCGGGTGAGTTCTGCGACAGGTGGGATAGGATTGGCTCGATCAGAGGGGACATATTAGACAGAACTCGCTGGATCAGAGGGGACTGGTGGAACAGGACTCACTGGCTCAGAGGACGGACGGGTTATGGCTCACTGACTCAGGGGACAGACGAGACAGGACTCGCTGAGTCAGACCGGACTCACACAACAGATGACATAGGTATCCTAGACGATGTTGGAATCGCTGGAACTGACGGAATGGACAGGATCAGAAGTGAACTCCAACACTGAGCGCACAGCAGCATTGCGAGACAGAGCTCACGCAATCGAATTGTGTTCCATTGTAAAATGGTCCATTAGAAGAGGTGCTAGTGGCTGCGGACGAACATGTGCATCGCTACACTACGTTCAAGTATTCTAAACGTTTATACTTCTCATAAGCTTGTAAATTGCTGCCTTGGTTGTTATTGCCAAGTGCATTGCAAATTTTAGAGAAAAGCTGAAGATAACCATTTAAGTTGGATATTAACAATTTCAACTTTTAATCGAAGTGCACGTCTAGTGGCGCAAAGCTGTCGCCGTCTGATTATATCTTCTTCTGTTACTCTTCATGAGCTTCTATCAATATCTTTTCCGGTTGATGTCTGCTTCTGTCGATGTTTGCTCCTGTCTAAGTCTGCTCCTGTCTAAGTCTGCTTATATCCACTTATGTTCCTTTTCATGAGCTCCTGTCGATATCCGCTGTTGTTTGCTTCTATCGATGTTTGCTTCTATCGATGTCAGCTCCGGTCGATGTCTGCTTCTATCGATGTCAGCTCCGGTCGATGTCAGTTCCGGTCGATGTCTACTCCGGTCGATGGCTGCTCCGGTCGATGCCTGCTCCGGTCGATGTCTCCTCCGGTCGATGTCTGCTCCGGTCGATGGCTGCTCCTGTCGATGGCTGCTCCTGTCGATGTCTGCTCCCGTCGATGGCTGCTCCGTTCGATGGCTGCTCCGTTCGATGGCTGCTCCGGTCGATGGCTGCTCCGGTCGATGTCTGCTCCGGTCGATGGCTGCTCCGGTCGATGGCTGCTCCGCGATGGCTGCTCCGGTCGATGTCTCCTCCGGTCGATGTCTGCTCCGGTCGATGGCTGCTCCTGTCGATGGCTGCTCCTGTCGATGTCTGCTCCCGTCGATGGCTGCTCCCGTCGATGGCTGCTCCCGTCGATGGCTGCTCCCGTCGATGGCTGCTCCCTTCGATGGCTGCTCCCGTCGATGTTTACTCCTGTCAACGTCTGCTGCCTTAAACGTATGCTGCCTTAAACGTCCGCTGCTGTCGACGTTTGCTGCTGTCGACGTTTGCTGCTGTCGACGTCTGCTGCTGTCGTCCGGTGGCGACACGCCCCGGTGACAGCCAGCCGCGATATTCGCCCTGTGTCTGCTCCTGGTGGTATCCTGCCGCTTG
Organism: Imbricaverruca yamaguchii; assembly: GCA_034440575.1. NCBI lineage: Eukaryota > Metazoa > Arthropoda > Thecostraca > Neoverrucidae > Imbricaverruca > Imbricaverruca yamaguchii. The sequence goes on along the minus strand of JAOTOL010001355.1, from coordinate 663,575 downwards.
CCGTGTGCCGTGTGCTGCGGCTGCCGTGACCTTGGCGGCGGCTCAGGGCAGGACGGGCGGCGCCGACAGCGGCGCTCGCCATGTATGGGCTCGCCGCCTCCTCACTCGGCGTCAGCGCCACAACAGGTGACCCCGCCCTGGCGGCTCCGGCGACCCGGCCGTGCCGAGAGCCGGCCATATAGGGCCAGACCGGCGGGTCGACCGGGCCGTCGGACCGCCGCCGCACCTGGCCACATGGCCGCACCACACGGCCGTCGCACCTGACCACATGGCTGCACCATACTGCCACCACACCTGACCACACCTGACCACATGGCTATGCCATACGTCCGCCACACCTGACCACATGGCTGCACCATACGGCCGCCACACCTGACCACACCTGGCCACATGGCTGCACCATACGGCCGCCACACCTAACCACACCTGGCCACATGGCTGCACCATACGGCCGCCACACCTAACCACACCTGGCCACATGGCTGCACCATACGGCCGCCACACCTGACCACATCTGGCCACATGGCTGCACCATACGGCCGCCGCACATAACCACACCTGGCCACATGGCTGCATCATACGGCCGCCACACATAACCACACCTGGCCACATGGCTGCATCATACGGCCGCCACACCTGACCACACCTGGCCACATGGCTGCATCATACGGCCGCCACACCTGGCCACATGGCTGCATCATACGGCCGCCACACCTGGCCACATGGCTGCACCATACGGCCGCCACACCTGGCCACATGGCTGCACCATACGGGCGCCACACCTAACCACACCTGGCCACATGGCTGCACCATACGGCCGCCACACCTGCCCACACCTGGCCACATGGCTGCACCATACGGCCGCCACACCTGGCCACATGGCTGCACCATACGGGCGCCACACCTAACCACACCTGGCCACATGGCTGCACCATACGGGCGCCGCCGCATCGATTCTCGACTGCCCGCCTGGCTGATGCCGGGGTGTCATGCCGTGCCGGCCGCTGGTCGGCGCCCTGTTCGGCCGGCAAAATCTGCGTGGATACTGTTCTAATTAAGTGTGTGATTTCAGTGCAGTTTTTTGTGACCTGGTGCGCATGAAATGTTGTTGCTTTTGAGAACGACCTACGATATATAATGTTCATTCCGTTATAGAGTTCATGCTTGCCGAAAATAATACATGTTCCTTGCCAATGGGAGCCAAAGCATTTATGTAGTTTCTTTTCAATCGTGGTATGCAAGGAAATAGTCTGTTTTTCTCACAACTAAAGCTATTTGTGAATATGTATCCTATTTGCGCATCGCTGTACGCAGGAGGAGGCTCTCGCGGTTCTCCCATTTCCCCCAAAAAACTGGTTTCTTGTTTTCCTTGTTTGCCAATCCCAAGTATACATTAAGGTGCATTGCAACCTCCCACCCAGTCGCAACACTAAACCAAAGCTCCACACCGGCGCACAGTCTTCCAGGTATGTGGATGCTGTTTGTGAGCATCAGGTGTTTATATGTGTAAGATAGATTGGTCCCCGTGCTGGAACCCTGCTTTTGGCATACTTCTAGGTTTGTGCAAAAATCCAGGGATGGGCTGATCATCTCTGGCATTGGAGGTTGTTTTCTAGAGAAATTCAATCATTATCCTATGCTAGCCAAGCTCCCAAAAGCATGAAGAGCGAAGGGAAGTAGGTTAACAATAGTGCTGTAACCATGCTCTCTTGCGACAGCACCACTACACGACAGCCATTGTATGGGGACGCTGCCCAGACTCCAGTGCATCAGTTCATTCCTGGGCGTTTCGGTAGTAATAGACGAGCGTGCTGCCCGTTATAGACTAAGGTACTGCCTGCGGTAAATTATCATGCTGCCCGTGGTAAACTGATGTGGCTGGATAATATGACTCGCCCACATGACTGTCCAGTATGACTAAACCAGATAGCATAACTAACATGACTGAACCACGTAACATGACTGACACGACTGATCCATATGACTGAGCCGTGCTGACTGGTCCCCAACGTGCTGGGTGTCTCGTCCCCTCGTCTGCTCTCGTCTCATCGTGTGATTGCATGACAGCGAGCGTCGCATGACCAACGCACTTAGGGCGACCTGAATACCAGATAGCTAACGTGCTGCGTTCTGCCGGCAGCCGCCGGCACCACGCGCCCCTCCCACCGACCCCAACCTGGCGCAGTGTCCCATCTGCACGCGCGCCTTCGCCAGGGACCGCCTGGACAAACACCACGCCATCTGTGAGAAGTCCTCCAAGAAAAAGAGGAAGGTGTTCGACCCGGTGAAGATGCGCGTACAGGGAACAGAGTCGGAGGCCTACCTGCGCAAAGTGAAGAGCAGTAAACAGCAGAAGGTGAATACTGTGAACGTTGTGGTGCAGGATGAGGCATATTGGAGGGGTGGGAAAAGCTAAACGTTGAATGCTAAAAGAAAAGCGTGCGTTAGAAGGAATTGGCCAGAATCCGTGTCATTCCCGTTTCGCTACCCTTAATGGTACTCATGGTTCTCTTTAACATCACGAAAGTTTTCATAAAAGAGCGCGAGTAGTTTAGGGATAAGGTGCCCGGCCGTCTTCCAACCAAAAGGTTGTGAGTTCGAGTTCTATCTGTCCTTTCCTTTTGCCCGCGTCCAATCGGCATGAGAACTTGGCGACGTATATAATCACAACAGTCGACGAGTCGTGATGCCAAGAACCACCTGCTTTTAGCGCCTCATTTTCCCATGTAATTGTCCTTATTATCATGATGCTTGCTTATTGTGAATGATTTCACCATTCTGATGAATTTTCGAATGCAGCATATTGATTGAATATAAAATTGAGGTTTCATATTTTAAAGTCGTATTAGCAGTGTTCAATTGTCTCAATTACCATGAACCTTATCTTGATGCTCTACTGTTTCTCATATGCCGACGCTTTGAATTGCAGTTGCAGCAGCCATCGCAGGTATGTTACATACACTTCACACGGTGTTGTGTGGCACGATAACGCGACCAAAATGACAGCTGCCAACCTAACTTTACTAAGCATTCTACAATGAACGCTCCACAATAAATCACTAAGGTCTTGAGGAAGCATGCAAATACCGCTTTCTCCTTTGAACTGCGTTCGCACACTATGCTATGCACCATTAGCACAACTCTTAAGGATTTAAACTTCAAAATTCCGGCTCTGAGCTAGGTAAGGTGTGAAGTGAAGTGCTCATGAAACTGCATTTATTGGCACGACCAGTCATGTATGTACCGCATGTATGACACCTATAAAGCGTGCACGACCTAGGGTGCCAGGATAAGACGCCATTTTGAGCGCCGGACGAGCGAGGACAGCAGGTTGGGTATGCTGCAGGCTACAGGCGCAGGATCAGGAATCAGAGCGGGAAGAAAAATTGCGAACATGCAACTGATCTGTCTTGGCAGGTCCTGCAAACATAGCTTTGTGTCCAATTTTGTCAAAAATGTACGATGAAGCAAATAAATACAACCGATTTTAACGTATTACATTACAATTTTAAACTCATACACTTCGTCCACCGGATGAGCTCAATTTTGGAAATAGTGCGGCAAATTTTAGCATCAATAAAATTAATGTCTGCCCGCCGCAGCCGAAGACGGTGTACTTGTTCCGCCATCGGACTCCTCTAATGGTAAACTCGTGCCACCATCCGACTCCTCTGATGGTGGACTCGTGCCGCCATCGGACTCCTCCGGTGGTAAACTCGTGCCACCATCGGACTCCTCTGATGGTAAACTTATGCCGCCATCGGACTCCTCTGGTGGTAAACTCGTGCCACCATCGAACTCCTCTGATGGTAAACTCGTGCCGCCATCGGACTCCTCTGATGGTGGACTCGTGCCGCCATCGGACTCCTCTGATGGTGGACTCGTGCCACCATCGAACTCCTCTGATGGTGGACTCGTGCCGCTATCAGACTCCTCTTACGGTGGACTCGTGTCGCCATTGGGATCCTCTGACGAATTTGTGCATGCATCTAGCTCCCGTATGCACCGCACATAACTGGTGAAAATGCATACGTGACACGGCGTGCCACGCTTCTGTCTGTTACGCAGCTCTACTTCTCAGTTAGCTCCGCACGACCGTATGATACGCCAATTTCTTACTATACTGGCATTGGGCCCGTCAACAGACCCGCCTGGAGACACACGTGGCCACCACGTAACACCACGTGGCCCGCGACCCGAACCCATCAGACTGGCCATATATAGCACCGGCACGGCAGGTGCGACCACGCCATTTGTGATCAGCGCTGGGAAGTACGTTAGAGGAAATGCTGCGATGGTGGTTGATACAAGTAAGAATAATGGTAGCAGGTCTGTTTTTGGTGAAGAAATTAGTGCTTGCAGTGCTGTAGCAAAAACGTTATTGGGGTCCCAGGAGTGAAGAAGACGTGGTGACATGGGATTGGACCGCTGGTGTGAACTTGTGTCGTACATGTACGGGAGACTCGTTTGGGTTCCAGCCCCGCTCGTAATGAAGGTAGTGTTGTATCCGATCCTGCTATGGCAGAAACATCAAACGTATTCACTAGATTCACTTTATTGTGTGTAGTACATCACTGCCTGCGTGGATAGGCTCCTTTCCCGTACATATCGTCGCATCGCCCTCCAGTAGTAGCTGCAAGCAGGAGCGGATCCAAGGAGGCATAGGGATCAGGCGTCCCATTGCCATCCCCATGGAAAGGAGGTGCCTTTTGCACTACAAAAGGCTCCTATCTACGGATGTCTGAGCTCACCCCATTGAATCAGTCAGCTGAATGCTCTCTCTGAATAATATGTGTCCCCTACAGGGGCAGTCGAATGTATCCTCCTCTCCCCTCTCGTTCACCAAACTTTAACTTGTCTCAATCACTCGCTCCCCTCCGGAGAAATGACGAACCTCCGGACGAGCGCCGTGATCATAGTTCCTGCATCTGCCCCTGCTCGCTGTCGGTGTTTTCGACTTCCTGGGCTGCTGTTGACGTCATGTGTCCAGAATGTTCACGAACTCTGCGCTGGCTTGGGTGATTATTTATTATTATTAGCCTATTATTATTTTAGATTAGATTTTAGATTTATATTTATTATTATTAGATTATATTATTAGCCGCCCCGGTAGCTCAGTTGGTTAGGGCGCTGGCCTGCACTGGTCTCCCCTGTATTGGCAACACAGGGTTCGAGTCGCTTCGCGCGCTCGCATTTAGCCCCCGGCTGAGAGTGTCAGTTGGCAGCTGGCCCGATAAGGCCGGGGACGAGCTACCGGGCGGCCGTGTCGGTGCATTGGTGGCACGTTAAACTTTCGGTCTAATTTCTGCCGTTGAACTGGAGTTCATGAATCGGGTGGTGAAGCCCCCATCCATCCGGCTTTCACCCGAAACAATTTTTCGTTGCCAAAAAGTAAAATTACAATCGTTGGCCCAGGATGGGTTCACCTTGCTACTTCTATGGTCATGACGATCATACGCCGGTGCTTGCATGTCAGTTGAATGGAGGACTATCGAGAGTGGCATGCTACTAGTTATATGCCAATACTACACGTTTTGGTCATCTGTCATCTACACCCTAAGGAAAAGATCCGTGCATGACCTTTGCAGTCGATGCGTCCCTAAACTTCAATAACAACAAAAAGGTCCGTGCAACGATTTTTATGACTTTTTGGCACATAGCAGGCCGGCCGATGGCGCCAACCAGGCACAATGTGCAGCTGGCTAAATGTCTCGAGTCACATCAGATCGGAATAAATGGATGTCATTGGAACATTTGACTCGCCAGGCTAAATATGCACTTTCATTTCGAACTTCAGCTTGGACGAAGCGTGTATGAATTACCTCGGTAATGTCTCGTTGCCAAGTTTTAAATATCTATTACGGTATCCTTGTCAACAACAAAAAACGCCCCGTGAGATTGAAGAAACATGTCATCGTATTCTCGCACGGGAATATCGTGAATGAAGTTAAAAGGTGGATCAGATTTTGCCAGCGATACTTTTTGTGATTCATTTCAAGATACAAGTAGACGCATGGTCAGCCGCATCACATGCAATAAAATCGCCTGTAAGTGCAGAAGAATAACAAGCATTTATGTCAATATGATATTGCCTAAGGCGATATGGAGCCTGGGGTTTCGTCGTGTAAGTCTTGCTTTTGTATGGGTACTGAAATGCTGGTATTGCCGTCTGACGTTGGCGGGTCTTGAGGGTCCGCAAGGTAAGCATTGTTTACCTATGCATGGAAGCAGTTCCACCTTTAAGATTTCAAAATCAATATTTATATCGGGAAGTAATGTAGCACAAGAAGAACCCGGAAGCTGGTTGCTTACCTCAGTAGCTAAAAGAAATTAATAACAGATAAATATTGTCGCTTTTCTTCCCGATCAAAAGCATTGTGTTTAGAGAGCTCGCCTATTTGCACGGAATTTGCAGCATTTGAAAATTATTGGAGGCATACTGGCAGGGACGCAGTCAGATGATTGGCATTGGGTCCTAGAATTATATGATCGAACACTTTTTAACCTGGAACCGGATAGTCTACGCAACATGCACTTTTAGGATTCGTGTGGCACGTTTCCTCCCCTCTCCAGTGAGGTCATATTTTAGCATGAAACCTTTTAGCTCAGCATCTCCAATAACTTTTGATGGCTTTTGCTATACGATGAACATGGTCGATGCGCCCTAAGACCCAAATATCTAACTTTTGAGGGCCTTTAACATTGATCGACCCTTTGCCCAAAATTGCGATTTAAAATGCAGTCCTTACCCAGGATTATGTTTATATATTTTGCAAGTCTATGCGCCCTAACGCCCTAATAACTATCTATTTTGCAATTATTCATTTCTTTCTCCTTGTCTTGGATCGTTATTTCTTGTGTTCATTGCATTGCATACAATCTCAGTAATTTAGATTGTATCCATGATATTAAGTAGGCCAGTTGGTATGTATACAGGTGGGCGCACAGGTCGACTAGTGCGAACTAATGTGCAACATACCTTCTCATTGTGTATTCGCATATCGTGTCCATAGCCAAATGTGTTGCAGCCGGGATTTTAATGCGTGAATTGAAGGAAACTTGTGGCGCACTTGAATTTGTAGCCAATGCATCTTGATGTACAGAATGTTGCTTTTATGAACTTCATGATAAATACAGTTCCATAGTCATATTAACCGTAAGTCCAAGGATTATACAGATTGGACCGAACATCGTATCTGAGGTTAAATACCTGGATACTGAACTTGCCGAAGAATATACAGGCTATGTAGAGAGTTCAGGTATAAACGTATAAGTATGTTGACGTCCACCTCTAATTGTACTGGATACTGGCTACAACCCAGTTTATATATTAAAGTCATGTTCGGAAGTGTACGTATAACACAGTCAGCATAAGTCGCTTAGTAGCATAACCTAAAGCAGATTTACAATACCTCAAATGTCTGAGCAGCCTAAGATTGTGCCCATGATATGTGTACTGGCCGAGTACATAGAGTAGCTTTCCTGCGCAGTTACATGGAGCATCATCGAACGACAAGTTTACACACAGCGATGCACGAAGCAGGACGAGTACATCCAGACACCTGATTTGGTGTCCAGTGTGAAAATCGTGTAGTGAGCTGATATTTTCTTCCTCGTGGCTAGCCTTATAGAGATGTAAGAAACTGGTTATTCTGCCGTTCGTTCTCTGAGAAAAAAAATCGAAGTACTAGGCAATCAACTAGCTGCTGCACATCGCACACAATGGTGCCCTGCACTCGCTAGCTGCCTGTGCATCCCGGGAGAACAAAACCAAGTAAAGTCGATGCTATTGACGTCGGTTGGTGCCCGCAGTATCCACAGGCACGGGTGAATCCAGGAGGGAGGTCATAGGACCGTCGCTACTCCAACTCGGCAATGGCTCGGCGAAAGTTTTAGTTGCTGATTATGTTTTTCTTCAAATTTGATATTGAATTTTTATATTAAATGGACATGTAGCAACTCACCTGGTCGAATGTTTAGGAGGATTCCCACCAGACATTCCTGCCTTATGATGTATGCCAAATATTGTTATTTTATAAGACATATTACCACCAAATATTGCTACCTTATTAGGCACCTTACCACCAAATCTTGATACCTTGTTAGGCACATCACCACCAAAGCGATGCTTGTCGAGGGTGCGTGTTCTCACTTCACATCGCTTCAGCCCAAGAGTAGGTGAAGACATTTGGTAACTCGACCAAACACACCACCATGCGTATAATTAACTTATAGATACATTGAGAGAATTTACTTCATCCAATCATTATTATCGTACTGTCCGAACCCAGAGAAGTTGGATGTAGTGTTTAATTCAACCTCACCACCTCTTGGCTCCACGGTACACTGTAGTGTTCTGTTTATAAGTATACTGTTGTGCTCACTGTTGTTCCGAGATTGCCGCATCGAAGTTAGCCGCGTGGCCCGCGTGAACGTTGCGAGTTAGAAACTGCTAGTGCACTACCGGCCTCAAGCCTTGTGTGCCTTCTCCGAGGCGCCGGGGTCTGGGACTCACCGCATGTTCAGAGGAATGCCTTGCAAGTTTCATGGTGCCCGAGCGTCCCCGAAGGTAGGCGATTTTCCACTTGCTGTTCATCTCACTGGTCGCCATCCAAAGGCGTCGCCACCTTCAGTTTTCAGACGGTGGCCAATATCGCGGCGCAGAGACGATTTTCCAGTTAGGGGACGGATAAAATTATCTGGATGGTGTTCGAGCCCGGCAATGTCGCAGCGGTGGCGAACCTATGCTTGCTAATTTACATTAGCATCAATTAGTATGACATAATTACGACTTAGAGTATGAATGAATATCTTACGAAAGAATATTGGGAGACTCCGATCCCATGCTCGAGGAAATTTAACCGGTATCGATCATCACGAATATCAGGACCAATAAGACCAATAAATATCAGGAATATCAGACAGACCAATAATCACGAATAAGTGCATTGCCAGCCAGCCTGAGAAGTGGTACACTGACCTACATCCTTTTGCGCCATAATGTACTACATGCTTATATGCCATAATAATCGCACAGCATTCAACACGCGCATTGCCTCACAACGCGGCTCGGAGGGAGGCGGGGGTGGATTCCGCCCCCATCCGATGCTCGAGTTAAATCAGACACTGGGATATCCAGGCGAAGGGAAGGCTGTGATTCATTATTGTTCAAACAGTTAGGAATATTTCCTCGCATACAGTACCTTCAGAACCGCGCTTCTCGTACTCCACGATGCCTCTCCGTCACCGCGGACGCCTTCTGTCCGTAGGCGCCACCGCCCAAGAAGGACTGGCGCAAACAGCACGAGGAGTTCATCCGCAACATCCGCGCCGCCAAGAAGGCGCAGGCGCACGTGGCGGCCGGCGGCGACATCCGGGACCTGCCGCCGCCACCGCCCATGGACACGTCCGACTACGTGCAGTGTCCGCACTGCGGCCGGAAGTTCAGCGAGGCGGCCGCCGACCGACACATCCCCAAGTGCGCCACCATCAGTAGCAACAAGCCGGCGGCCGGCCGGCAGAAGCCGGCTGCCGCTAGACTGCGCCGCTAGGGGCGCTGTCGTCGCGCCGGCGGCTGAGATGCTGTGGGTGGATGACGGTGCGGTCGACCGGCGCCGGCTCTTGAATTGTCCATCACGGCGGCGGTTTGTTGTCGAGGATTTCCGTGTCGTCTGGCTCTGTCGGACGACAGGCCAGGCTTCACGTACAGTATTGGGACCTTAAATATGGGAAAAGTGAAAAGTAAGTGGGCCAAGGTCATGGACATCGCCGTTGATTTTAGATATTGTGTGGTATAGGAGTTTTACGTTCTTTTGTATGCAACGCCATAGGTACAATGTCAAATTTCACGTTTGTAGGGTCTCCCCCCCCCACTAATCCGTCGCCGGGGCGATGCCCATGACAGAGGTTGTTTTCAGCTGGCTTATTTGCATGCAACTCGTATCCCCATCACGAAGCGGTCCGGTCTCCACGATGATGCAGGACACGGTGGGATAATTGTGTGATGGTCGAATAATCGCAAGCTCTGAACAAAAAACAGCCCAGAAAGCCGTGTCTCTGGTCCGAAACCCATGGTGATGCCCAAGGCAAGATTATTCCTCTTCTTCTGTCTTCCTGCTTCTTTCAGGGCTCAACAGTCGCTCAATGGTAAAACGAATCCTTGTTTGGATGATTACATAGTTCGAAAATGGTGCCAGAGGAGTTTTGTCCTGGTCCAGTATTTACAAAATGTTTGGGTGCGTAAGCTTTTAAGATGAAGAAACAAGGCACAGGAGCCATGCTATCACACATTTTTTATATGAAATTTCAGCATTTACCAGAAGCTAAAGCGTGGAGAGTTTACTACTAGGTATAATTTGCCACCTTTAATTTTGAAGGATGGCCGTATCTGCCTGTTTTGGCGCTGTATGGCCGAAGCAGTCGATGCGCCCCTAATCCCAAATAACCAACCGTATCTACCCGTCCACACGGGAACGGATAGGAACACTAATTCAGTTTGATGGAGCGGTCCGGTTGATACGGAGTTTCGAGCGGCGCGGCGTTTGTGGAAAGTTGCCACTGTAACTATGTCCTATGCTGGCGTATAGATAAAAGTGACTTAAGACGAGCCACTTCTGGCGATTTGTCGAATACGTGACTGGCTATGGCCGGAATATAACTTTTTTGCACAGTCTATTAAACACAAGTGATGTATGTAATAAGTATGGGAGCTAAATAACATGTCGGTACATATTTAGTATGAAGGCAGTGTGTTTGAAAGAAAGATGAAGCAAACTGACAAAGCAGTCTTTTACCGGCATATTCATCTCGGCTCTTCAGTCGGGATTTTTCTTTTCGCTCCTTTTGACTTTTGTTCTTGAGCCATCCACGAGTCACAGTTCGTCTTGCCACGGTGACGGAGGATCGACCTCCCCTTCTCCTAGTCTGGCTCCGCTCACATTTGCCACCGCGGCGCATGGCGGATCTCAATTTCCATGAAATTGCATTGCTTATTTTGCAAGACATTCAACCATACCTGGCTACCAGAAATACGCTACCCACGGCTATGATTCAGACAGAAGATATGCAACTAAACTGTAATATTTTCCCTTGAACCACAATAAAAAAGAACATGTCCCACATACCCCAACACAGATTGTGAATTCGAGTCTCACCTGTCGCTACTCTTCGCCCGCGAGTAATCGGCGTGAGGGATTGGCGACACTACATGACAACGGTCGATGTGTCGTAAAACCAATAGCCAATCAACCAACATCAGCATTCACACGCTGCTACCACAGACGTGGCCTCGAGTTGCAACACGTTTGCTTTTATCTTTCCTGCTTACAACCCTGAATGGAAGTTTAAAAAGCATGTCCGTGCTGCCTGGCTGCAAAAATATCAGCAAGACACACCGAAATTATACAAGCGAAACACAGATCTGACGGCCACTTCTTCCTTTAGGTCTAAGCCCCGTCCGGTCATTGTTTCACTCTGTGAACACGTTGGTAGTGGAGGAGGAATCTTCTCTCTCCCGTGCGCAGAACTCGAGCTAAGCCAACTGCACGGCCATATGGATAGTGGGTCAGTGTATAAAATCGGAAGTCTCATCACACAGACAGCACTGCATTGTACTCTGGGGTACGGTGGTTGTAACTCGGAATGCAGTTATGGTTCCAAAGGCGGGCGCCAGTGTTTTCTCTGTTGCCGGGTATCCAATGCTTAGTACCAATCCAGTGATGTGCCAGTTACGCCGGGTAACAGCGGCCTCCCCAGTATACACATGCCTCGGCTTACGTTATTCGCATCACCCAATTGACTGCTTATATGCATTTGGTAAGTTCCCTTAAGTGTCGAGCTAGGCACGACATCGTTCCGGAAAGCTTGCGGAATGAAACAGGCTGGTAGTCTCCTCAAACGGAATGAGTGGCAAAGCGCATATTTCTGTGATATTTGCGTACGCGAAGCAGGCAGTTGCGAGTTTGACATATACTAATTTTATTGCGTGTTGGTGTGGTGCACCTGTGTGAATACCATGTGTGTTTGCCGGCACGATGAGGGACGGCCTCCATCTGCATCGGAAACGCGCCTGAAATGCTTGCTAATGTAGATTCGGTATGTCGATGTTTTTCGCGGGAGGAAGCGGTATGACTGCAGGATGGGTGGTCCGCTGGTTAGGGTGGCATGTCGATGTAGTGCTGTCGCTGCGTTGTCGCCGCTCTTCTGTCTGTGCCGTATGGTTCGACCACGCGAAGAAGTAGGCTCCGGTTCCGCCGTCCGCGTTCGGTCAGCTGCAGACAAAATTACTTCCGCGTGGTATTTATCCCCCTCATTTGTGGAAGATGAGGCGAGGTTGTTGCCCTCGACGTCTGAGCGTTCGGGATAAACACCAAATTAATATGTTCGGAATTTCACGTGTTCCATTGGACACGGGATGTGTGTAGACTCAAATTAGCCGGCTATCGGTCTGTGCCGCGCGAGAGTAGATTCTGGGCAGTAGGTGGGATGCCGGCGGATGTCTGGAGAGGCGGGTGGGCTCCCGGCCGCAATGTGACGTAGTCCTGGTGACGTGATGTTCGTGATGATGTCACATGTTTTAAGAGGGGACGCGACCGAACCAATGACTCACCGTGCCCGTAGGGAGAGGGCGGGAGCTAGAGGTTCAGCTAGTTCTGCTGAACTTCCCTAATTGAACCACACCTTTATAGTAAATAAATTGGTTTCTGACAGGCAGTTGCTTCATCGGATGGATGTCGCCATGCAGCGTGAGAGTATGACGCTCAGGAACACCTGAAACCAACGCCTAGGTATTGACAAACATGAACCAGTACACTGAGCCAACATCTTTTTAGACTATACGTCAAGGTCTATGTATATTATATTTATAATTTAGTTTGTATTCCATTAAATTTAGATCTCCCATGCGAAACTTCACACCAGCTCTTCGGAATCGCCTTACTACACCTGGGGCAAGATCTGTTGGCATGTCACCTCAAGACGTGACAATAAGCACGGCATCTTCCTTAGCGGTCAAAGTTCACATGCCTGGTGTTTTTTGCGAACACTAAGTAACTGAGATTTGAATAAATTTAACATTGGTATTTTGCAGTCGAAGTTAGAGCTAGTACGCATTTTATTTTATTTACCTGTTTGTATTTGTTAATCACATCACCACCGACAGGGCACTCCGCACTGACATGTAAAGCGACGTTCCCAAAATTAAACTTAAGTCATTAAAACAAATAGTTCCACAACTACGAGGTGACACAATAAAAAGCAAGAACCAGAAAACATCAGTACGCATAGTTTCGATATAAGTCTACATTTCATCTGCCTTTCTAATGTATGTTGAGGCCCCAGATTTATAGTTTTTAGCTTGCTATGAGGATAGTTTACGCCGCGATTCCAGTCCAAAGGGCGTTTGTTGCGCCGAGGATTCTACCGGAGAGGCGCAACTGCACCAAGTAAGCCCAAGCCCCGGGATCGCCGGCATGTTTTGAGCGAGAGTCTATGGAGCCGCTTGGTGAAGGAAGAACCAAGAAAGCACAATCGGTGTTCTTGAAAATCAAGGTCCCAATCTCTCTCACGACATGAGAGGTACTGGGGCAGCTCGAATAATTAAAATTCCCCCCGCCGACGAGGTATCACCTTTTCGTGGTTCGGGGGGGGGGGGGTTGCGTGCCTTCAGGATCCGGCGGCCAGACCACCAGGAAGCCTTTGAGAGGTCAGACTACGAGTGCATCACTCGTCCTTCCATCCATACGCTCCCCTTCCAATGCCCATTTCATCCCAACATCCAAGTCCTTTACCTGGCCCTACAACACCAACCATCCCTACTATGAGCAGGCAGGGCAACTTCCCCGGTTCTGCCCACCAGGTCAGTTTCATCGGGGTAGCCGCGCCCCCTCGGCCGGCCCCGGGGTTGACGGAGTCCTAGAGGTTGAGGTCCCACGTCGCACGGTGCTAGTTGTGACGGGGGACCAACACAACTCTTTGGTCCTGATATCCCGCAGGGGCGGGCGGGCCCGTGGGGCCTCACGCGGGCCAAGTGGCTGGTCGCCTCGGGCTGGGGGCCTGGGTTTCTCAGTGCCTGCCGGCCCGGCCGGCCGGGGTCAAGGGGTGGGCGGCGCTGGATCCCGGTCTGGGTGGTGAGTCTCTCTCTCTCCCGGCCGGGCGAAGGCGTCGCCCGCCCCGTATAGCTCTCTCGGAGTTAGGAGTCACAGAGGCTCGTCGTATTAGCACAAGAAAGAGTCCGGAGTTGCGTCATACCAACAATATTATCTTGACCTTTAACCTGCGCCGTCTTTCCTGTCAAATACTCCCACCAGTCTCGGGGGGGGGGGCGGTTGAAGACCCCCTTTAAAATCCAAACTAAGCATCGTACGGAAACGAAAAAGGTGTCATCGGAAAGCGCTCGACGAGTATGGTTCGGGTCCACCCCCCAAAAAAATTCCCCAAAAGTGACGTCACCAGGGGGGGTTAGATTTTCACGACTTTTCACGACTTGCATTATGTTTTTTACTCTGGGGAGTTCATTTTGGGGTATATGAAAAACACAATTTATTTGGAATGAGAAAAGGACAGCGAAATCGACCAGGGCTATAATTTTGTGCCTCCAAAAAAATAAAAAGTTTATTTATTCGAAATTTCAAAACTGAGTTTTCAAGTTTTCTTTAATTTTCCTTCTCCATTGGGTAGAGCAGACCGATCAATGTTGATGAAAGTCAACTTGCCCTCATATAAAATGCTTACTCTAGCCAGAATCCTGTGTTTGAAAAGCAATATGGCAAATATGCAAAATTTATATGTAATCAAAAACGAAAAAAAAATTACCTCGTACGTTTTGTTGCATCCGTAAAGATAAGCAAACGCTGAATGTTTCATTAAAATATCTGTATCCGTTAAAGCGTGACGACTGGTTGAACTTTTTTGGACCTTGACTCTCTTGTCCTCACTTGACCTTGACTAACTCGTTGATCCTAGATGACCTAATCTAAACATTTTGAAACAGCATGTTAAAATGATGTGGGAAAAGGTACTCCAAATTTGGGCACGCTGCCACGTGCTGTTCGTCCGCTATCCGCGAAAAACCTGAGGAGGGCGGTTGAAGACCCCCCCCCCAGAGACGGGACAGGTTAAAACACCCGACCTCCCAGCGACAGTATTCGTAGGATACGTTCGTGTCTAGGTTTGCAGATACATCCCAAATCCTATGCGATGCTTTCAATGTCAGCGCTTCGGGCACACTAAGCCTGCATGTCGCAATCGGCCCGCGTGCGGAAACTGCGCGGCCACTACCCACACCGCAGAAAACTGTAGCACCCAGGATCCCTGGCTACCATAGCTCTTTCGTGTTTTTGCACGCCCCCACAATATCGGATCTCTAACGCCAAGCCGTGATTGGAACTTTTGGAAGGACGCAAGTGCTCAGCCAGCAAGAGTTCGTTGAGGAGGAGGAAGAAGGAGGAAATATCGGCCGACTGCTTCGGGACCGAAGTTGGAGGAGACGCTGCTGCCACCTGCCACCCACTACCTACACCAATACATATACATACTCGTATACCTCCACACAACGCACACAAAAATACCGCCTGCAATCCATCCTACACCTACGAACACTACCTTCTCGCCCCGCTAACCTATCGTCAGCTATCTTCAACTTCAAGCTCCTATATCGACTCTTCAGTATCTTCTCTACCACATCGCCTCTACATCAGCCTCTACGAGCTCCTACATCTGCATCTACATGTTCTTACAACAGCCTGTACATCTACATCTCCAAGACCGAGCTTCTGTGCCACAATGCAGTGCCCTGCCCCTTCGTCTTCACTTCAGCTTCATCTACCTATCAAGCTACAACTTACTACATGGTCAGTCCGGTGGTGCTCCCACTCCCCCCTCCCTCCACCCCACCCAGGAACCCCCCAAACCCCCACCCGATCTTCCCTCTAGTGCCCTCTGCACGACCGTTTCCTGGTCTATCTATCAGTGCTCTCTTCAAGCACAGTTTCTGATTTCTTTGTGTATTCTTCGTCTTTCTCTGCCCCCACTGTTACACCTGTCGGGCTTCCTTCATGCCATTCTGAACCCCTCCGCCAAAACTTGTAATTGCTGTACTCTGTTCACTGTGTCGCACTACGCCACACACCTGTCTTACCACCCTTTGACCAACACCACCAAGAAACCAAGCGCTCACAACATCACAAGCATGAACACCGCGACCCACCCAACTGGCGAGTTCTTCCTTTGCCGACGAGGGAGCCTATGGGCTCCCTCGACCCCTGGTTGGTGGAGGAAGAAATCGACAGGTACACAGGGGTGTCCCTGATCGCGAAGCAGCTCAGATCGGAGGCACTCGTTATACAAGCCCACTTCGATATAGACGGCATGATTCTACCCACTATACACAAAATCCACAACACGCCGATCTCGATCACCCCAGCCACAAAACTGAACACAACACAGAGCACCGTGCACGCACGGGAGCTGGCCGGTATCGCGGTGGAGACCCTCGTCTTCAGGATGGAGAAGCACGGTGTCTTCGCCGCATACAGGCCGGCTCCCATACCAGGGCAACCACCATCACACATTATCATCCTGACTTTCAGCACCCGGACCCCACCAAAACACGATATTTTCCACTCTCTGCACTTAACACAGGGAAGTCAACCCATTTTACATTGCCAACGGGGCAGACCTCTGTGCTGGATCTTACCCTTTGCAGTCAGGAACTTGTACCTTTTTTAGAATGGTCCGTGGACGATGATCCACATAACAGTGACCATTGCCCTGTTTGGTCTTGTTTTATTAACCGTGTTTTTGTAAGCCGACTACCTTCGAAGTGGATATTCAACCGAACATATTGGGATGCGTTCCAAGCAAATCTTGAGAGTAGACTCGGAGACTACTCCGATGAACCCGGTGTTTCCGTGGATGCATTCACGGCGGCAACCGTGCAAAGTGCTCAGCGACACATCCCTCGTTCTTCAGGAACTTCAGTTCGAGTACCCGTTCCGTGTTGGCCGGAAAAGTGCCGACAGGCGTTGGGTGCCAGGAAGAATATTTTACGTAGACGAAGGCTTTCGTAGAAATAGATGTACGGCAAATTTAAGAGCTTTCCGCGAAGCATGGGTATTCGCTAGGCGAAGCGAGATTTACTGGAAGCTTACGTTAACACATTTAATCGATCCACATCACTGTCTTCTGTATGGTCCCCCATTAAACGCTTTTCTAGAAGGTATACTCCAATCCCACTTCCCACCATACACATGGCCGGTCGAGATAGCATTGACCCGGAAGAAGTAGCGGACGAGATGGGACGAGCCTTGTCAGCACGCTCGAAATATAGTGTTAGCGCGCGTTCTCGACCTACAAGGCTCGGTGCGAAGCACGCCCCCTTGATTTTTTAATTACATATCTCGTCGAATGCAACATTCCATTTTCTATGTCCGAACTGGCTGCAACAATCAGCACTCCTAGGAGCGTTGCAGAGTGTCCGGATACATAATGATATTATTAAACGTCTACCAAAAAAAAGTTAGATATTCTCCTAACCGTGCTAAATGACATATGGACAGCAGGCACATTTCCATCGTCCTGGCGGAAAACAATCGTGGTGCCCATACGCAAGCCAAATAAAACCGGTATGGACCCACTGCATTATCGCCCAATATCGCTCACTTGTTCCTTATGTAAGCTATTTGAGAAACAAATGGTGAATGTCCGGCTAATGTGGTTCTTAGAACGTAACAATCTCCTCTCTATGATACAGAGTAGTTTCCGAAAACATCGCAGGACTTTTGACCACGTTTTAGCACTCGACACTGTTGTGCGCTCCAGTTTTAGGAATAAATGCCACACAACTGCGATATTTTTCGATATTGACTGAGCATACGATACTGCATGGAGACACGGTATTATCATGAAGTTGCACTTGATGGGTATCAGAGGCCTCATGGGGTTTTTATTGACAAATATCTTATCTGCAAGCACTTTTCGTGTCAGGGTAGGAGGTTTCCTCTCTGGCACATTCCAGCAAGTCCACGAAGTTCCGCAGGGAAGTGTGCTGAGTGTCGCATTGCTCGACATTGCCACCAACGACGTAGGTTCCTCACTGCAAGCTTCCATAGGAAAACCACTATTCATAGATGATTTCGCCGTTTGGTGTTCTTCGCATACTGTACGCACGGTAGAGATACTCCAACTGACTGTCTGGAAGGTGCAGAATTGGTGTAACAAAACGGGCTTCGCAAAGCCAACATCGGAAACCGTTGCTGTTCACTTCTGCCGCAAACGTTCGTGCACCGATCCGGTGATCATGATGAACGGGAATCACATTCCTTTCAAACCAGCTGCATGCAATGTTTTTAGGTGTGTGTATTGACCGTAGGCTAACATACAGAACCCACATCAACGATCTTACACAGAAATGCGCAAAGAGACTGCAAATGATGAATACCGTCTCCAGATGTTCGTATGGAGCAGACAGACATGTCTTGCTTATTATGTATCGATATCTCGTGCGCTCTAAACTTGATTATGTATGTATTATTTATGACGGAGCGTGGGCCACATCCAAGCGCTGTCTTGATGCCATCCACAATTCAGCTCTTCGCATCGCTACTGGAGCCTTTCGCACTTCCCCGGCTCATAGTGTAACGACAGAAGTAGACGAACCACCTCTTGTGTTACGCCATACGTTACTGGGCGCGACATACGCGTGCAATGTTGCTCCAAACCGGAAACATCCAGCCTATCAGTGGATATTCTCGAGAACACCAAAAACATGTGACAGGGCCCATCAACATGGATTACCGTTTTCCATTCGCATGGCTTCGATCCTTCGTGACTGCAATATCAGGCCGCGTTGGGTAGCACGTGGTACTACGCCGAGCACTCCCCCATGAGCTGTCGCAGTGCAAACTGACGTGACTTTGTCGTGCCCAAAGAAAGGGCATGTAAACCCGGAGGAACTCCGAATACTGGCATTGGAAAAATACATGAATATCACGATTTTTCGCGAATTTGCACAGACGGCTCAATCATTTTCTGGTGTTGGGTGTGCCTGCGTCAGTCGACACTGTTACATTTTTTTGTTTACCAAAGCAAACATCGATTTTCACTGCAGAATTGTATGGGATTATGCAAGCCCTCTATTTTATACAGGAAAACCGGTCCACAAAGCACGTTGTTCTCACAGACTCCTTCAGCAGTCTCCTGGCATTGGCAACCTTTAACCAGATTAACCGACTTGTTCGGAGAATTATCAAGCTCGTCAAATTCCTACATGACATCGGCAGAAATGTCGTGTTCTGTTGGATTCCAAGCCATGTTGGTCTCGCGGGAAATGAAGCTGCTGGCATAACTGCCAAACACGCCATCAGCAATGGCCGTGTGGTCCATCTACGGCTCCCTCCAAGGGACCTATACCCTATTATGTTATCCAATATGCGGACATAATGGAAACGAGCCTGGAACTCGAAGTGCAGTAAGCTCAGAGTTTTGAAACCGACACTAGGAAAGTGGAGATCCTCGCACCGAACCAAACGACAGGAAGAAGTAATACTCTGCCGATTTAAAATATGTCGCACCTTCACAACACACAGCTACATGCTGACTGGTAATGACCCACATCTATGCCCACGCTGTTCTAATCCGCTTACTGTATACCATGTGTTAGTGGGCTGTACACTGTTAGAAACTCTACGACCCCTAATTTTAGGACTGGTGAACGCCGACACTTCTTTACGTATGCTAATTGGAAATGACTCTGAGGTCGTGGCGTCTGGTACTATTCTTGCCTTACTTCGACAAGCTCGCCTGGAGGTGATATATTCCCACCCGTGAATATTAATAACAAGCTATGATAGCAGCCCCGTAGATTGATTATAAAAATGTTGTGGGCGAAAAATGACCCTGGATGTCGACGCGCCCCTAAGCTCCAATTCACCACCACAGCGTCGAACGACGGCATCCTTCAATCAAAGCGCAACACGCACCTGTATATATAATCTGGGAGGTATTGAAGTTTTAAATTTGCTATGCAAACATGGACAGCTATGGCGGATTTAGTAGGTTATTTAACGCATCTTCAGTTCTAGCAACATGCAAACCATCAATTTTCATCACTGACCGATCAATCACAGGCAAACAGCGACGTGGGCCGGCCAGATCAGCTGACTTACCGTTCTGAAACTATCGACGAGTCACCACTGGCAGACGGGTCAGTGGTACATGGAGTACTGGGTCACTGGTACATGGGTTACTGGGTCACTGGTGCACGGGCCACTCGATCACTGGTGCACGGGCTGCTGGGCCACTGATAAATGGGCCACTGGTCATGGGCTAACACGTCACTGATCGCTGGGTACCTGGTAGCGGACCACAGGGTCACTGGTACGCGGGCCACTGGGTCACTGGGTCATGGGTCGCAGGTACGCGGGGAGCGGCCCGAGCCTCCTTCTGATCAGTCACAAATACACAATGTCTGTCATCAGCACGAACAAAAATACGTCCGGTCCGAAAATACGTCGTCAGCATACGATCGAATATTTAGTCACTCTCGATCGTTGAAACACATTGTTTCAGGCGTAATAGGTTTGCATCGTCAATGCAACTAATGGCACGGGCTAAATTACATATACAGCCTATAGCGAGCACGTTCTGCACCCCACCGCTGACAGTCAGTTGCAGGCCGATTAAGGTCACCCATTACGTTAGCTAGCTGCCCGACTGCCGGTTGCAGGGCGGAAGACGATGCCGTAATTTATATTCAGGCCTCATCGTCATCCGGAGACCCGTAGCGGACCGCCAGCGTCATGTAACGTCCATATCGCATACCGCTGTCAACACGGCGGTTAGTGTATCTGATCAGTTTAATGCTAACTGGATCGGTAGGCGCAGTGGTAGAGAGGAACTGCTGACACCAGCAACTTCTCCACCGAGCGATCATGCCTCATTCACGTATGGATGCTGAAGCCCAGCTCCAGCTCAGCATCAGACACGGCATCGTTTAGTCATGCTCCCAAACAACAAATTATGTCATATTTCCGAAGCGCTCCAGCATGCATTCCCCAGCTGTTCAACTGCTCTTCTGCAAGTTGTGTACATTGACATTTGTCGCCTGGCGGCAAGCAAGGGCCAGCACATTCGATGCGGAGCCCTGTGAGTGACTAGAGACTAGAGGAGACGGAGCCAAAGGGAGACTGAAGGAAAAACTGGCAGTCCAAAGGGGTGGGGGTACGGACGGACACACTCAGAGGAAGAAGGACCGACGCTGGGAGCAGCGACTCGGCGGACGGTGTTGAAGTGACGCATGGCCGGATGATGACCAACATCTGCCATGTGAATGCCGTCTCTCTGTCATGCCTTATGCCTTCTTCCAAACCTTACCGGACCAACCTCATTTCTATGACAGCTATTTCCTCCTCAACCTCATTCACTCTGCTGAAAGGAATGAACCGTCTTATGGGGGTGGGGGCAAATATGATAAATTCGAGGTGAGGTGTCAGGGACGGTTTTGTAAAATGACCAATGATGCCGACATCGTATGTCTTGTAAAGAAGGTTAGATTATTGATGTGTGTAGTGGACGGATGATGCGTGTACCAGGAGCGTTTCCCGGTCATGCTGACGTACTTTGTATGTACATGTAAATATAATGCCTTGAGGATAGGAACGTTTGAGCGCATTAGCAAAGACAAGGAGGAGCCCCTCAACATCCGGCGGAAAAAACGTGCACAAAAGTGGATTTTTGTGCGAGCAAGTACGGAGCGCAAATTGGGTTAAAGTTCAGAGGCAATGTTCAAACATCGGCGCCTAACATCCATCACGTGGGCCCTTGGGGTAGACGGCCGTGCGAAATGGACATCGCTCGGGCCTAGAGCACGTATGTCGAGAACTGTGTGTGCACCATCATTGTGTTCCCCTCCTCGTCCAATGCGCTAGACCTTTACACAACAAGAGTTAAAACAACAGTATAGCCAAGCTATCCGCCGTGGTACACACTGGTTCAAAATCCAAAATTATAGGGATGCCCTCCAGCTGTACGTTCAGTCGCGTAACTTTTGTAATGAACCAAATAGCATTAATGTCAAATGTCCATAGTCGAATACCGACAACAGTCAGTGATCCACCGTGAAGCGTAACTCGACAACGTCAGGAATACGGCCCTCCTAGACGGACCGTTCGCAATACATTCCTCCGGCAAGTGGTCAGAGGGAGGGTATTTATGTCCATAGCTGAAGTGGTTGACCGTGCCACGGAGCTGAAGGGCACGCGACGTGGCATTTCTCAGGGGTTCCCTGTAGCCGTCATATATACGCCTCGGAATTGAATGTTCTCGAGTAGTAGTAGTGAGAGCATAAGTCGATCTAAATTGTCTAGAATATTGATGTTGCTATATATGATCTGCGATTAGAAAACGTCTAGTTGCGAGAGGAAGCGATAACGAACACTTCAAAGGCATTGGCTCACCGGCTCTGGTTCTTTGACCGCAAAATCCCGCCGGCCTTTGTGACGCATGAGTGCAGATGGTGTCTCCGAGGACAGTATGCATGTGATGCCGTTATGGGAAGCGCACGTTGCGTTCGTCGAGTCCGGCGCCGTACAATATGATATTTTGCAAAATACTGCACGGTCGCCAATCCGCCTATAGTAACTGTACGTGGGGTGCGGATCGTGCGGTATCTCCAGGGACGCACGGACAGGTTTGGTATGCCGTAAGCCCCGGGGCTGAAAGTGTAGAGCAGGTTAGGATATAAAGACGGCTAGGCGACGCATTCAACGTGGTGGGAAACTGTGCCCACCGGTTGGATACGAAGGCCTGCTCAAAGACACCAGAACACCCATATATGCCCTCGGAGCCAGGCAATAAGCCCCCTCTCAGCATCAAAACTTCATCCAGGCAAGGAACGGTGCCAATAATGGCGAGATCAGCTATGATTGACGGTGAAAGGTTGAAATATTTAGGCATCATATCTTCAACAACAACAAAAACAGAGCAATGGTCTGTCGATCTGTGCCGCTATGTGCTTGTGTATGACTGAGGATTGGAAGGGGACGGGAGCCAACTTTGAGGACCAAGCAATTCCTTACTTAATTAGGGGATGGGGAATGGTTGTGAGTGAATGAGGAGAAGGAATATGTTAGGTAGCTTTAAGGACCAGCGGAAGCCGCATGGGGCTCAACAAAGGGACCTATTTCGGGTGGTACATTGTACACAATTATACTAATATTATAATTTAAAAAGTAGCAGTACGGGAGAGGTCACTCAAATCACGGAACAAACACAGTACACCACACACATAGGCAAAAAAGAATAAGGAGAGTTAGTTAAATCAGCTTAGCTAAGGATTATCTTTCCCTCACCCCGACCACTCCACAGCACAGCAACACATAAACCCAGCCCTCAACCCATCGTAACCCCCACCCCATACCCCACCGACGACAGAACCGCCACCTCTACAGAACCCCAAATTCCGCGTTGGGATTCCAAACTTCGCGACGGTGGCCCAAAGTAAGTACAGTACCCCCTCCTCCCCCAGGACTTGCGCTGGGGCCCACACAATCGCATCGGGCCCCCACAATCGAGCTGGGAACCGACAAATTCCTATCCGGCCAGAAAGAAATTCGCATCGGGGGACTAAATTAATGACACTAGGCCCGAAAACTCGCACCAGAGCTCGACTCAAAGCCCGAAAATTCCTGGAAATGGAAATTGTTTTGTGCATTTCCAGGAAATGTATAAAGCACAATGCGTATATTTATTTTGAAAACAAATTTCCATGGAAGGATCCGGTAATTGCGACGCGGAACTTTGTCTATAATGACTCCATTTCTTCGGGGGGGGGGGTCACCACTCTGAAAATGCCTGGAGGTGCACCTTCGGCTGAACAATTCAGGGGCATCATGCAAGCATCATGAAAGGACGCTTTTTCCTCCAAAGGGCTTCTCAATGAAAAATCTGAGGGTATGCACTCGAGTCTTCCCGGAGAGACACCTTTTCCCGGCCGAATGAGCGCCACCTTCCATACGGGCACATCCTAGTGAACCCCCATCCCTCCCCGTGCAGATCCAAATATAATATTACGGAAACGATGTGAAATTTATGGCAAAGATCTTCCTTGTACACTTTTATAATGAAAATTTGACGAATGTATCCAAATATGCATTGCACATAAAGTAAAAGAAAAAGACATCAATGCCCCTATGAGTCCTAGAATTATACAAAAATGTCGCCAATGGTGTGACGTGAACGCTGGACTTCGACTTGTCGACGGTAAGTGGCGTGACTTCATACACTGAATATTCCACTTGTGAGTGATTTCTAAAAGAAATGGTAGAAAAGGAAGATGCTGGACAAACTTGGAAAAGCCGAGTCTATACATTTTCGCTTTGCGATTAGGCATAAATGCACACAATTTATGCATAAACAAAAATATTAAAACAGATGAGATACTACGAGGATGATTGTCTTTCTGACACGAATGATTTCAAATGCCTTTCTTACATTTTCGAGTTCAAAGGGGGCTGCAGCTCGTTTCTTTCCCCACATTTGAACGTCATTTTAATTTTTGTGATGCACTATTTTTCAGTTAACCTCCCCGTCTTTTTTACTTGAATTCCACATCAAAATATTACCGGAAGGAACGAATGCAAATCATATTCGTAATCCGCATTTCAAAAAGAACCAGGCAGGTGGCCCACATTGAGATCCGAAAGCCTTTTAGGCGACATTGCTTTAACCTAGGCTGCCATTTTCGAAATTTCGGCTTTTGAAGACAGGCTTTAACTGGTGGGCTGGTGGTTCTCTGCAATCTGAAATTTTGCTTGGATTATTCACGTAACTGTTCAAGAATTAGCGTCCCAGTCTTCTTTGTTTGATTGACTGATTGTTTAGACTTCGGGGCGCATCAACGGCTACTGGTTATGTAGCGCCCATATCTACTTGTATCCCTCTGCAATTGGCGGCATGTGTCTATTTTTGGAAGGGACAGATTACGTCGAACTGGGCCGTTGAGATATATCGATATATTTTACCTGTCCGGATGATCGCCGAATTGTTACCTAAAAGATCAAAGTACGACAATTCGTGGAAATTGGAACCGAAGTGATGTATCCGATCTACCATGAAGTTTGGGCAAGAAAACAGCATGTGTCGAACCGTCATCGGTAAGCCACATCGGGAACAGCATGGTCTCGCTTCCCTTTTCGAAAAGTAACCGTGCGTTGCATACATGTGCCCTATCCTCAAACGTGCAAGAACCTCTTCCCTCCTACATTCCATTTTTTCATTGATGATGTCCATGGGGCCAGAACTGATTTGATAGATCGGAGTTTGTTTAAAATCTGGGAGTTGCAACTTTCCTGCCACTGTCCTTGGAGGAAATAATTTACTTCTGCGTAGTAATCCATGACGGGGTGGGGTAGAGCTCGAGTCCCATGTGACTGCGCGGCACGCTTTGCAGCAGCGTCTGCGATCTCATTTCTCATGATGCCGGCATGACTCGGGGCTCAACAGAGGACAATTATCTTACCCGCTGTACCCGATGAAGTCAAACGTGCTATGATTTTTTGAGCGAAATGATTAGATGGGTGAAAAAACTGAAGGGTCTGAAGGCTACTCAACGTGTCTGTTACAATAAGATGTAGGGTTTCGTCTCCAACTTGAATAAAACATAGCCCCTTACTATTGGCAGCCAGCTGAGCAGTGTACACAGACGCATGCGGTGGTAAGGTAAAACATCTCGTACCTGTACGACATGCAAATGCACACCCAGTTCCATCGACCGTCTTGGACCCGTTAGTGTATGTTCGAGAGTAGCAGCGATAAAATTCCAGTAGCTCCAAGGCTTCTGCTCTGAAAACATCTGGGGTGGTCAAAACCTCTGAAAACCGCTGTCCTTTCTTGGCATTCATGAGGGAGACATCAATTTCTGGTGGGGTGAGTTCCCATGGCAGAATTTGTTTGTGTGTGTTTGATCGTCGCGACACCTCGTAGTCGAATTTCAGCCTCTTCAAGTAGCGCCAAAATTCTGACACATAATGGTCGTAGTCGATCCCCTCTCTGCCCACGAAAGACAGACAGCATACGGTGTGAAAAGAGGGATTTATATGCGGGATGCGCTGGAAGCTGCCTTAGTTTCATTGCGTACCTAAGTCCTAGTTTCTTGTGTCTGTTCGCAAGCGATGGCTCATGGTATTCTGCCAATATAGTCGCAGCTGGTTATGTCCGAAATGCCACTATGGCGATCCGCAATGCTGTATGATACGCTGTATCAACCTTCCGCCTCAAGGAGCAACTAGCCCAATCATATATAAGTGATGCGTAATCGAGTTTCGAGAGGATAAGTAATAGACTAGCATTAATAGTCTCTGTCGGCTCCGAAGAGTTCGTGAAACACATTGCATGATGTTCATTGCTCGCAAGCACTTATCTCGCAAAGTGCTGGTATGGTTGCCGTAGGATAACCGGTTGTCCAGACGGACACCGAGGAAGCGAGCCGCTGGTCGCACGGGTATTTGCTGGCCATACAACTGAACGGCCATCTCCGGACAGTGACGACGACGTCGGCGAAAGTGAACAGCAACCGTTTTGGAGATCGGAGGCCGTTCACTATCGTCCACCTTTCAAGACAGGCTACAGCCACCTGTAGCTGTCTCTCCATGGATGGTGATCACGATGCACATGACCAGATAGTCAAATAATCGATGAAAGGTGATCTTCCAATACTTGATAATAGTACATTGCCCATGTCCTTGATTAAAATTGCAAACAACGCAACGCCAAGAACGCTCCCCCGTGGGGCTTTGTTCTCCTGGGTAAAACGTGGAGATAGATGGTTCCCCACGCGGATTTGGAAAATACGGTCACATAGGAAGTCTTTCACAAAATATCATCGGTCCACGTATCCCATGGTTCCAAACTTTCATTAATATTCCATAACGCCACGCTGCATCATAGGCAGCCTCCATGTAAAAAACATTGCTCCCACGTGCCCATTTTGGATGAAACTGTGTTTTATTTCTGTCTTTTCGAAAACGTGATCTATGGCGCTACGATTCTTCCGGAACCCACACTGAGAGTTTGCGAGGATGCCACCTTCTTCAGGAAACCAGCTAAGGCGAACATTTATCGTCCGTTCCATGAGCTTACATAGGCATGACGTCAGCGAAATAGGGCGATAGTGTAACGGGTCACGGCCAGTCTTTCCTAACTTCACAATAGGAATTACAATGGCTTCTCGCCAAGATGGGGAGGGGGGGGGGAATGGCCGCCGAGCCACGATGAATTGAAAGAGGAAAGAAGAGAGGCAAGAGCGCAGGACGGGAGGTGCTTCAGCATGTCATTGTGGATGCCGTCCGTCCCCCCCCCCCGATGTTGTCCGGAATGATCCCATAGCAAACGTTATTTCTGCCATGGTAAAACGACGATTGTAAGAATGATGCACTCATGTGGTAAAATCAATTGGCATCGACTCCCATATAGATTTGTGGCGTAAAAACTGGGTCTGCAACGCTTCTTCGACTTCTTTGTGATAGAGCGTAGCCAATCGCATAAGCAACTTCTGCAGGGTGGTTAACATCCTGGTTCGCGAGTCGCAGCACAGGGAGATGAACTGAGCAGTATGTGCTGGAAATTCTTTTCACATTGGACCATACGTTTGACGAGGAGCTAGACCGATTCAATGCATTTACGTAGGTCGTCCATGATATACGCTTCGGTTCCGAAATAGTCCGACGTACAATCTCTCCAGCCTTACGGAACATAATCAAATTCGCTATGGTACTGTTTCGATTAATTGCTTTAAATGCACGGCGTCGTGCCCGAATAGCGTCTCTACACTCCACGGTCCACCATGGAACAGGGATTCGACGAGGACAGTCCGATGTTTTTGAGATGCACCCTGATGTTGCTTCCATGAGCAACGATGAGAAGCTTTCTATTGTGTGTGGCTCTCGTTCAGTGTGTGCACCTCAGCGTCAGGATCTCCTTTTCTTTAAGGTAAGCAGGGCAGGTACGGTCATATAAAGTGTCCTCTTCCACAGTTCACACACTTGGGCTCCTGGGCACCACAGTTGTCTGTACTGTGAGTGATGGCAGCCAGTTTGCGCAAGCGGGCCGATTACGGCACGCGGGCGTGGTGTGTCCAAAACGTTGATATTGGAAGCATCGCATGGGATCCGGGATGTACCTGCGAACCTTCACACGAGTATATCCGACAAAGCTGGGAAGTCAACTGTATTAAATGTGAAAATTATGTTGTTGGTGTGCTGTATCTCTGCTCCACTTCCCGTATTGATACGACGAGCCTCCGTCGCCCCTAATTCCAATAGGCCGTCCACCATTTCCGCATCAGAAACGTCTCTTAGGTCGTAACAGTCAATAATTCCCTTTGACGAGTTTTTCGTCTTGTGGGATTCAGTAGAAATTGGAATGGTGATCTCGCGTCTGTCACTACCCTACCGCATGCTGGATGTGAATAGCTTGGTTGCTAGCGCATATTTCGCACCCCCTCTCCTCGAAAACTCCACTTCTGGCCCTCCGTCACACAAAGTCTGGCATCTGACAAGTCCGAATTTGTCGCATCCGTCTCGTCGCTGAAACAGCGATAGTGAGGCCAGCTGCTTGACACATACTCGGAAAATGAGTATACGGGGACCTGCTTCGTTCACAGTGGATCGGTCTGTATGGCTCCTGCGAGAAGGGCCAGCTGCGTTTTTGTGTTGAGTTGTCATGCAGTACGGTTGGTTTCGGCTCTTCAGCCCCGCCACCTCACGGGGCCCTACTGGGGCAGTGTATTGGAGTCGGAGTTGTTGGAGTTGGAATGACTCCGAAATGACTCCGCCATTTTTGCTCAGAGGAGTTGGAGTTGGAGTCACTCCAGGATCGTTCAGCAGGAATTGGAGTGACTCCTATTTTAGCAAAGGAATTGGAATTAAGGAGTTAAATTTCATGCCAAATCCAGGTACGTGTTTCCCCATTTACTGCGCATAATAATTGGTTTGACCCGACCCTGACACGTCTGAAATTGAAGACAAAGTTTGGACCTGGCGTGCGTACGTGCGCCGGTACAGGAGCACGGTATCACTGGACAGTGATATGTTGCATGGTAAACATTGAGTCTAAAATGAGTTTTGTCCCATGACCAAACGGGATTCCGCCGCGGCTGCTTAGTTGGCGTATGCACTTTGTGTAAAATTCAACTCGACAGCAGCTCGCAATCCCACTGCAAACGGCCCCACCATCCCTTATGTCGTACCCTTGGCTTGGGAATCATTATTATTATTATTGGAACTTTAGGGCGCGAAAACCCGAAAACCCGCGAAAGGGCAGTCTTCGCCCTACCGGCCTCGAGTGCGCCGGCCGAGCGTCTGTTCTCAACAGCTGGCGACATCTGCCGTGCCAGGAGAAATTGGCTAAAGCCCACTATGCTGGAACGACTGGTGTTTGTGCAGCGTAATACCCTGTAAAACGTCTTGTGTCCGTCTGCGTAACCGAATGCACGTCAGGTGGTTTCTATAATGGTTTGCATATTTTGGGTCACTTTATAGTTATTATATCGTTGTGCATTTTGGCCAGAGATGTAGCAAGATTTTTCTGAAGGAGGGGGCCAGCTATTTGTGCCGAAAGAAGAGGCCAACTTTGGATGATGGGCAGTTTCAATGGCAAAATGGTAAACTATCGGCCGTAAGGGAGGGGCCAATGCCCCCTTGGCCATCTCCGTGGCTGCGCTCCTGGTTGTGATTAAAACCATGATTTTTTTTTCACGTCGGACACAAAAACAACAGCTGCGGCAAAATCACTGGACTGGTGGCGGCTTGAGACAGCGAGTCGGGGCCCTGTCCGGCGGCAACTTCATTTGAGGGGCCAGACCTGGCCCTAGACCGTTCACCCCCACCAATTAATCGTGAACCCGGGGACGGCACCAAATCCTTACGAGCGAGGGCGGCGGCCGAGCCGGTCCTCGCCGACTATGGGATTTGTTACATGAGACACGACACCACGGCGAGACTCCTGGGACAGACCTGGTAACCAGACACATCGCCTTGCACCTGGTAGTTGTTTCTTCGGATTTCTGACCAGGATATGGCGAGCAAGTCATCCGGCGTTATACATATATTAAACATGCTGGGCCGTGTATAAAATTAAAAAGGACGGAATGAAAGAGGAATTAAGGAGTTTGATTATACTTTTTTTTCCACCCGGAATCAGGGCTGTCTTATCAGAGGAATTAGGAGTCGGATTTTAACTCCTTTTTGGCATGAACCGGAATTTGGAGTCATTCCACCGTGTGAGGAAGAGGAGTCGGAATTGGAGTTATTCCTCATTTGGAAAACAAATAGTCGGAATGGAGTCATTCCTTTAATTTACTTCAACTCCAATACACTGATGAGGGGACGCCTGTTTCCCACGGACCGGAGGACGCCAGGCGCCCAAAGAGCTATACGGGGAGGGCGGCGCCTTCGGCCGACCGGGAGAGAGACTTACCACTCCAACCGGGATCCAGCGCCGCCCACCTCTTGACCCCAGCCGGCCGGGCCGGCAGACTGGGAAGAATCGTAGGACCCCAGCCGGAGGCGACCAGCCACTTGACCCGTATGGGGCCCTACGGGCCCACCCACCCCTCCGGGATATTAGGGCCAAATAGATGTGTTCGTACCCCGCCACAGTTAACACTGTGCGACGGGAGCCCTCAGCCTCCAGGACTCCGTCAACCTCGGGGGACGGGCTGAGCGATAAAACTGAGCGGACGGGCAGACCAGGGGAAGCTGGCCTACCTGCTCGTGACAAGGGAGGGGTTGGTGTTGCAGGGTCGGATTAGACATGCGAAGGGAAGTAGACACAGGACGGATACTGGGAAGAGAGGGATGGGCGGTAGTGACTACGCCAGTCCCCGGAAACACCTCCGTGCTTCCAAGCCCCTCATCGGGGCGACTGTGGTGACCCGAGGGAGCGCTATTTCCATAGTCAGCCGTGTAACGAGGCCGACTCCAATGCCGGGTAGCGTCCCAGTCTTCATGACTTTGTACTGATCTCGAACGTCATTTTGGGGCTTTTGCTTCTTTCGAGGCCATAGACAATTTGAGACCATATTTTCATTCTCGTCACCGTTTCCTGATCACCGGCTTTGTGGCCTGGTTTGGTCTTGCACCATGCCTTGAGGAGTTGATGGTCATATTCAAAATCAGCGTGAAGAAAAGCGCCACGTACTTGTGCCATGGCTTTCATGATGATCCGAGATCATCGTTGCAACGACGTCGAATACGCATTCCACTTTACGGATGTACTGCGGGGCGATTCTTGCACTCCGTTCGCTTCGTTCCAGTGAAATTTCCGTCAAAACGCCGGACACACGTCACACTCAGTTTATTTAGCACGGTAGCGACGGCAAGTAATCAGCAATTCTATATAATGGTGTGAACAGAGCAACTAGAACAAAGCCCGCGGCTGCGTTTAAAACTACAAAAGCCCTACCAACAAAAAAATAAATTATATGCGCCCAGTGAAAACCTTTAAAATTCGTCAAAGCAAAAGTAGAAAACAAAACAACCAGAAAAGACATGAGAACGAAAGCAAAAACGTTCATGTAAAGGAAAATACTAGCCTGTGCATGCATTGTGGGGTGAAGATTTGCTTCATATTCTCGCCGATAGGCGTCGACGACTCACTTATTAGCTACTAAAAAAGCGAACACGTCTAAGATATTATGTGAGAATAGTCCCTACGAGGGGAATGCGATGTCTCACAACACGCCTAACCAAAGTCGCGCACATCCGGCACAACGTCGACGTACCTACCACATCGCTATAGTGAACGACGCTCGATAATGTTATCACCACGCGAGACGCGGCTCAAGCAGAACACCTAAGCAAGACGCTCGAGTCGTGGAAGCAGCACGCCGCCAGCCTATCAGCGATCAACCTTAAACTTACGCTTTGTACAGTCGGCGGACCGCACGTGCAGGCCAGCGGTGGCACCGCCCTGCTCCAGCTCCACCTCCTATGTACACTCGAGAGCCCATAGTCTGACGGTCTACCGGTCTACCGGCGGCACTGTGTGGTGGGAAGCGGCAGTACGCACACGTGTCTCAGCGCCGGCCACCGGGACGGCCACAGCTGACTACATCGGGTGTTCTGCGCCACCGCAAGGCGTGGCCGGCCGTCAGCACGTGACCACCTCAGCGCTCCGCTCACCGGCCTCTCGCCAGCGTCCCGCACGCGCCCCGGTGCCCGGCTCCCCACAGTCCGCCCTCCGGCCGCCAGCCGCACGGCCCCGGCACCATTCCGGCGTGTCCGGCTCCGCACATCGCCGACGCCTGCGACTGGCGCTCCATTTGGCCCGAGCCGTCGGCCGGCCGTCTCGCTCGGCACGTGGCCGCGCGGGCCGCCGCCGGCGCCTCACTCGAGCGTGTCGCGTTCGCACACGCCCGTCTCCTTGTACGGCTTTACGGCGAAGGTGGGCACCGTCTCGCGGATGCTGGGCGGCAGGCAGTCGCGCAGCCTGTCGTGCTTCTCCTGCGGCATGTTGAACGCCAGCAGACAGCGCTTGAGCCAGCAGGCGCGGCAGCGCGTGTCGGCCGAGTTGCGCGGCACCAGCACCGGCAGGTGGCACTGGCCCAGCCCCAGCACACACTGCACAGACTGCGAGACCGGCTGACGCGCCACCATCTTGCGACACGACTCGCACGCGTAGCTGTCGTACAGCCGGCACTGGTCCGTGTAGGTGTAGTACTTGGTGCCGCCGCACACGCCGCACGTCACGTAGCCGGGCGACGTGAAGGTAGGCAGTGGACCAGCGTCCGGCGGCGGGCTGTGGCGGCAAACGCGGCGTCACGGTGGCAAACACGGAGGTATGGCGCGAAACACGGCAGTATGGCGGCACACATGGCGCCATAACGCGCGGCGTCATGGCGCCACATACGGGGTCATGGAGGTAAACACGGCGTCAGGACGGACCACCGGTGGAGACGGCTGTGCCAGCACGTCACAAAAAGACGTTGCGCATCATGTACAACTTGTCACCGGTGGGGAACGCCACACGTGGGGGCGTGCTATACACACTTCAGTGTCAGTGTGTGATCATTGTCATCGGTGGAATACAACTTATTCAGGCTTCTAACATTTATATCAGACAAAATAGTCACTTAGAATGGCTCTGAGAGATGTGGAAGCTATACACCAAGTTGTTCCACCGCATTTATGCATTCGCTACCCCCCAATATACACCACGTTTTTACACAATGTTCTACACATGCTCCCATAATGCATACACATGTTATGCTCCCATAATGCACCGTGCCGTCCCACAATGCTTCTACACATGCCATGTGAAATGCACCAGCGACCAATGATTGTATGTGGCAGTTTAGCCAGGGCTATCGAATGTTGACACCACCACAACCTTATCGTTCATACTGTTCCATATGGAACTTATACTCAACATTAGGCATGACCTGATTTGATCCATATTAAGTCAAGTTCAGTAGCGTTCTACCCACCCCATATCGCTTTAAATGTTTTAAAACAACATTTAGTAATCACCCACTGCGGGAGGGCTGACATCTGCGGCATTCTTCGCATCGTCCAGCTAAGCCTGGAACACGACTTATCTAGGAGACAAATTTATCGCCCACCGCTCGGCAACATACGGAGGGCCTCGGCACCACTGGCTGCCAAACTCGAGGTAATTCTCACTGCTCATTTACGGCCACCAATAGTTTTTTTCTTAGTGCCAACAGATACATCGCTATGTACTTCACCACGGGATATTATGAACAGCAGCACCACAACTTCGTTGCTGCTGAGGAATGATAATATTACGCACTGCAATATACGTCAATCAGCAGGAATTAGCACGAAGGAAAGACCAATTCCTCTGTAAACAAGTGGAGTCCTTCCAGTTCTAGTTGCGCAAACGTAAAATGCATCCACTTCAAACTCCTTCCAGTGACGAAGACTCATTCCAGAGCCACTCAACTCTGGCCAGCTCAACTGCAGCCCAATGGTGGGCACGGTAAACCGACCTGGCGGGCGGCGGCAGCGGCGGATCGGGCGGCTGGTACACCCGGTACTGTGTCTGGTGGTAGATGGGGTCCCGCTGGCCGGGCCGTAGCGCCGGGATCTCGGACGGCAACACGGCGTACTCCTCCGGCTCGTCGTCCATGTCCTGCGCCTGCCGCATGGACAGCACACCGTCGTCAGCGGCACGGCCACCGCCGACTCCGTCCGCCGTCTGTCTGTCTGTCTGTCTGTCTGTCTGTCTGTCTGTCTGTCTGTCTGTCTGTCTGTCTGTCTGTCTGTCTGTCTGTCTGTCTGTCTGTCTGTCTGTCTGCCTGTGTGTCTGTCTGCCTGTGTGTCTGTCTGTCTGTCTGTCTGTCTGTCTGTCTGCCTGCCTGTGTGTCTGTCTGCCTGTCTGTCTGTCTGTCTGTCTGTCTGTCTGTCTGTCTGTCTGTCTGTCTGTCTGTCTGTCTGTCTGTCTGTCTGTCCGTCTGTCAGTCAGTCAGCTCCGGAAATCAGTTAGCCGACGCGTTGTTAGTCAGTCAGCTCCGGAAATCAGTGAGCCGGCTGTTAGTCAGCTCCGGAGATCAGTGAGCCGGCCGGCTGTGAGTCAGTGAGCTCAGACGACCAATGAGGCGGCCGGCCGCCTCTCACGTCGTCAGCGACACTCACGTGCAGTCGACGCATCTGCTGCTGCTGCTGCTGCGAGCGCGACAGCTTCAGCTTCATTGGCGCGCCGGTGACGGAGCGCACGGCGAACGTATCGGGCGCCGGCCGGACGCCACGACCGCGGCTGGCACGACCACGGCCCGCCGGCGGCTGCTCCGGCTGGCGCGTGCGCAAGTTCTCCTGGCGACATCACGGGCGGCGTCAACGGTGTGAACGTGTGGCAGTCCGCCGCAGGTGCATCGACAGCATGGCGGCCGGCCGGCATCCAACCATGGCAAACAGCGCAACGCCACAGACGCGTACATCAGCTCACGGCCTGCCGGCCGACACCTGACTCATTTAGCGGACGCTCTGTAAGTGAGGACAGAGGATATTGAACAAACGCCATGTAAGTGAATAAGGATATTTATCATGATGATAAATTGATGTTTATGGACACGTCGACAACAAGGCCATTGTGTGCCCATAACAATGAGGATATTTTGCGAGCGCACTGTGAGAGGATATTTAGAAGACGCTCTGTAAGCGATGGAGGACATTTAGCAGACGCTCTGGAAGTATGGCAGGAGGACAACACGCAAACGCTCTGTAAGTGTGGAAGGAGGATATCCAACAAAGGCTCTATAAATAAGGAAGGAAGATATATAGCTGACCCTCTCTTAGTGTAAAACGGAAGTATTTAGCAGACGCTCCGTAAATATGGAAGGAGGATATATATCAGACGCTCTGTAAGTGTTTGAAGCAATGGATATATATATATATATACATAGGCGGTTCTAGGCCACATGTCCGGGAGCCATGTTTACCCTGTACTCATGCATACACCTCAGTCAATTCCTTCATCCGCTACGTCAGCAATTATTGCCATCAGGCGTTCGTGCGAGTTCTTGCTTGGTATAAATAAACTTTCCAACCAAGGGCGGCTTCATGTACGACAAAACGTGGTGAGGTATATTCTTCGAACTGCATACACCCAAGTGCAGAAATGAAGGCAACTAAATGCTACATTGTGATCAGAATGGAAATATTAACGTCATTCAAAAGTGTTTAATGCAGATGCTCTCAACAGCGGGATCCGAGGAACGTTTTTTTTTGTGAGAAACATTTTGCCTAGGCTGCCCATTTTTTTAACAACTAGGCTAGCTTGATCCGCATTTATATCACATCAAAGACATATAGCCCATCCTAACCCTGCCTCTGGACACATTACGATAAAGAAGGTTGTCTTCTTGAAAGGTTCAAAATTAGCTTCAAACTGACATGAATTCAAGCGAATCAACTGTAAGATGTCGGATAATATGGATATTTCGTCACCACTATGCATCTGAAACCAGCTGTTCTTTTCGATCCACTGATTCCCCCACTGCGAAAGCGCGCCAATTAAGTAGTATCACTTGCTTCTGATGTCATGATTTCTGTTCAGAAGTGTTACATTGGAGTTAATATCAAATAATAAGCGAAGGAAAAAGAGATATAATGAAGGCGACAACTTAAAGTAATGCCCCCAATTTCATATATGAATGATTTTCGAAAATCAGTGCGTGCTCACTTGAGCAGAGCAATCGCCTGACTGGCTGTAGAATGACGTCACATAGAGGAAACTCGGTTGTGAAATCAAGAAATCTGGTGTGGAAAACTCTTTTTTTCCCCGGCTTCCGCCTCAGTACGTTTTTAGGATATAAATATAGACTACATTACAAAGGGTGCTGTTTCCTGCACAAAAATCGATGGGTTAGTTTTCGAGACCTCAATGAGAGGGACGTTCCTCCGCCTACGTTCGGGTGGATTGGATTCGATTGTGGCTTTACGACGCACTTGGCAGCTGCGGCATATGATGCCGCCCGCCTCTCACCCTGGCAGGAAGGGCGGATATCGTGGGGAATCGAACCCTGTACCTCTGGCATGCCAGATGCTCAGCTGAACCACTGAGCTACCGACGCCCCTACGTTCTGGTGGGGACGGAGACGCCTACATTCTGGTGGGAACGGGGACGGATCTCCGCATAATGGAGCTACATTGTATTTTCAACGCTGTGAGAGTGCTCTTCATGCGACATATCGATACATTTTTTACATCGGGAATTTTAAATACTTCAGTTTGACAAGTAGGATCATGGTGGAAAAATAAGCTGCTCCTGGGTGTTTTTTTTTTCTTCACCAAGAACATCATCCTCTCTTTCTTCACAATTGGAGATTGAATGCTGCTGTTTGACAACGAACTCCTTGACGATAAAGTACACAAGCTTCACAGACAGCATAAGCCGACATTCTGATGTCACACGTTTCGACAACAAATATCCAAATTCGTATTCGATGTCATCAAAGGACACGTGTTTGGTTCCACGTCTCCTCTCCACATCCACGATTATGATGCACGCATCCAACCCTGACCATAATGCAGACCGGTGAGTGCTGTTACAGGGCGGCTCACCCATCACATACAGCAGAACACCGCTGGACATACTGCGGCGGGCGCAACGCACCAGGTCGCGTATTGTGACGCGTGCATCATGGACAGCGTCCGAGGCCAACAGGAGAGATCACAGCGTTGGCGAAGGTCAGACATCGAATGTTACAGCAGGCCAAGCCAGCTGCACACCAGCCGCACTGACCGACATCCATCACCATCCAAACACTTCTTACCAGCACACATCACCTGCACGCAGAAGGCTGCACGCGAGCCCGGAAACTCAAGTACTTCGAATTGCAAGGCTGCGTGACTACGACGTACACAGGACGATCATCCCATACCCCAGTCCCGATAACCGGCCGATAGCCGGACAATCGCATGGCACGACTGACACAACAGACTGACACACCTGTTGTGACACAACACCGAGTACATTACGTCAACATCGAGCGTCACCTCTATACTGAGCATGCTGTCGCTAAAGCATCCACGGGTATGGCAAGCGAACACGTCGCCCACTGGAGACGAAACAGAGGTTAGGTTAGGTTAGGTTATTGGAATTTAGGAGCTAGTTGACCGCGTTGGTCATGCAGCGCCCATAACATCCTCAGTGAAACATTGAAATGCAAACATCATCATCAGTGAAACAGTGAAATGGAAGCACCATCAGTGAAACGGTGAAACAGAAAGAGCAAGCGCAAGCAACATCGGTGGAACAGTGAAACGGGAGAAACATCAGTAAAACAGTGAAGCTGAAAGAGCAAGCACAAACAAACATCGTCAGCGAAACAGCGAAACGGGAGTATCATCAGTGAAACAGCGAAACAGTAAGAGCGAGCGAAGATCAGTAAGAGCGACATGTCACGGTTCAGAGCGCATAGCAAACAGTGAAAGCAAGTTAAATCATTCAGATTGGCATGCCACAGGGTCAAATACAACTGTGATATGCAGTGTCACCATCTACATTTTCCGACATAAAACCGAGTTAATGAGGGGCGTAAATCACAGAAAACTGGATATCCGATAGGAATCGGAAGAGCCGCCCCGAATCAACAATCGATGATTCGTCACCTAATACTTCCCTAAGGGAGAGAGAGGTACGTCCAAAACGACGTCTTCGTTCGTCGGCAGGTCGGTTGGAGGTAATCAGCACGTGGCGCACTGATAGTGCAGCATGGCACCTTCAGCATAGCGGACTGTCACCGCCAGTTGGAAGGTAGCGATGAGTCTCATATGTGTGTCCAATTCGCAGGCGACATGGTGCCACTTCGTGCCGTCTGACTTCATGTGATGATGATAACCATTCACCAATACAGGGTTTAATTGCTCTCAGCTTGTCCGTGGTGGCGTCCCACCTGGCAAATCCAGCTAGGGAGGAGATAGGTTTTTATTTCTGGATAGAAGTCAGTGGCAGGGAGGGGGAGACGTCGCGTGTAAGGAGCACGAGCAGCACGCTTCGCTGCAGCACCTGAGGCCTCATTGCCATAGATCCCCACGTGGCTCGGAATCCAGCAGAATATGAGTTTTTCCTCTGATGGTCAGCGATGTGAGTCGAGACAAAATCTCCCGTAAAATCGAGTTCGATGGATAGAACACTTAGCGCGAGTAGGCTGCTGAGCGAGTCGCTAATTAGGACGTACTGAGCACGATCGTCGATCTCGATGGAACTTAAAGCTTTGTTTATGGCGACCAGCTCAGAAGTGTAAACATATGCTTTGGCTGGGAGGGAAAACGATTTACTCACGGTACCCGACACAGAGGCACATCCAACACCGGTGTCCGTTTTCGAACCGTCTGTATACGCTGGCGAATAGTTTCTGCATGATGATATCAGTTATAGTATGCTTAGTTTAAGTTCCTGTGGAAGAACGTCGCCTTTCCTCAGGCACGAGAGCGACACATCGATGTTTGTGGACGTCAGTTTCCAAGGAGGACACCTTAATGACGTCATACGCATCACCCCGCGTAGTTCCCGTTGTGTTCCTCGAATAGTGCTCGGATTCTGACGCAGAAAGGTAAGGCACTTCCGCGTCGTCCTCTAAACACAGTCAGAACATGCCGCGAAAATACTGACCGGTAAGTAGGATGATCAGGGAACTGGCGCAGTTTACATGCATAACGCATCCCGAATAATTCACGTCGTAAAGCAAGGCATGGCTCGTTTGCATCTGCCAAAATACTGGCAACCGGAGAGGTGCGAAAAGCGCCAGTAGCAATTCGTAGAGAAGTGTGGTGGATAGTATCTAGTGTTCGTTTCGCTGTGCTACAAGCACCATCGTACGCAAAACACGCGTAGTCCAATTTCGACCAGGTCGTTGATCTATACAGGAGAAACAAAGTTCGCCTATCGGCGCCATACGACGTCCGTGACACCACCTTAAGAACGTTTAGCGTTTTAAAACACTTGTCGCGGAGCATTTTGAAGTGGTTCCTGTAGGTCAAACGACTGTCGAATACAACGCCGATGAATTTGGCCGCCGGCTTTGTTGGGATTAGTGACTTATACATGTGTATTTCCATGTTTCCACATCTCTGCCGCCGGCAGAAGTGCAAGGCAACAGTTTTACTTGGTGAGAACCGGAAGACACTCTTGTTTCCCCATCGCTCCAGGCGTAGGACGGCAAGCTGCAGCTGTCTCTGCAGTGCCGGTGCAGATGTACTCGAAGTCCAAATTGCTAGATTATCTACAAAGAGTGAGCGACGGATAGAAGGCCGTAATCCAGAGATAATGTCGTTAATCATTAAATCGAATAGTGGTACGCTAAGCACGCTGCCCTGTGGGACTCCGTTTGCATGCGAAAACCATTCGGAAAACTGGTTACAGACACGAACACGGAACCGGCGATCTGATAAAGTTTTGGATGAACATGGCCATTGGACCGCGGAGGCCGCATTCATACACTTTTATAAGGATTCCGTGTCGCCACGTTGTATCAAAGGCGTCCTCTATGTAAAACAAAACTGCACCGAGGTATCGTTTCTTCGCAAAAACAGAACGAATGTCGGTGTCAAGTGATACAAGATGGTCTACGGTGCGGCGATTTTTCCTAAAACCGCACTGTGAGTTTGTTAAAATGTTCCTGTCTTTCAGATACCATCCCAAGCGGGTGTTCACCATTCTTTCCAGCAACTTACAGAGACAGGACTTCAGAGAGATTGGGCGGTAGTGTAGTGGACTGTGCACACTTTTTCCAGGCTTTAACAGTGGTATAATTGTAGCCTCGTGGTAGGCTTCTGGAAAGTGACCGACCGATATAGAGTTCAAGGTGGCTAATAACACGTCCTGTACAAATGGCGGCAGATGTAGCATTTCATTGTGGATCCTGTCAGGGCCTTCGGACTCGTTTCGCAGGCCATGTATTGCGGAAGAAAGCTCGTATCTCGTAGAAGGGTCTTGGAGAAAGGTCCGGTTATAAGCCAATCTTTCTCGAGTCGTACAATTTATTCCAACTTTCTCACTCCGAGAGCGATACCGCAGAAAATATGGATCCACGTTGCCAGCAAGGCACCGTTGCGAGAAAGCTTGGCCAATCTAGTTCGCAACCTTAGATGGTTGAAATACGTCACGGCCGCCCGACCGTAAGACGGGCAATGGGATGGGAGAGAATTCGCCGCCGATATTTTTTTTTTCATGCGAGCCCACACCTCGGCCGAGGGTGTGGATGAACTGATGCCTCCGATATAATTGCGCCAGCATGCCCGCATGGCCTCCAGAACAGTCCTACGCGCAAAGGCTCTGGTCTTTCTGAAGGTAATCAAGTTAGCCATCGTGCTCTTTCGGTAAAAAGCTCGAAAAGCCCCCTTACGGGCCAGAATGGAGTTCCGGCACTCCAGGGTCCACCACGGCACCGGAGTGCGACGGGATGCTCCCGTTGTCAGCGGGACACACGAAGTGGCAGTGTCAATGAGCCGCTGCGTAATGTCGGCTACTGATGGTGGATGTTCGTCGTCTGCTGTGAATTTCGCCATAAGTTTGGCACCAAATTCCACTCAGTTGGCCTTACGCAGGTTCCACCGCCGAGATCTCTGGCCAAGAATAGCCACATCCTTATATTGCAACCATACCGGCATGCGATCACTCCCGAGTGGATCAGTGTCCACGGACCATTCCAAGCTTTGAGCTAAGAGTGGGCTATAGAAGATCAGATCTAAAGCCAATGTACGACCAAAAGGCAGAGTAATGTGGGTAGGTGAGCCGGTGTTCAAAAGAAAGAGGAACTCTTCGTGGATAAAACGTTCCAAGTGTCTCCCGCGAGCGTTAGCGGAATTGCATCCCCAGGCAGTGTGATGACAATTAAAATGGCCCACTAAAAGGACCTGTGGGGGAGTTCTGCCATTAGCCGTCTTAGCTCTGCACCAGGAAGAGGAACTCCAGGCGGTAGGTACACGGAACATATAGTCATCTCACAGCGGGGAACGGCCACACGTGACGCAACTGCCTGTAGCGAAGTGGACGATGGAACCTTGCGCTAGTATGCTGTGGTGCCCCGCCAACACAGTGCCTCCGTGTGCCACAGCGTCGGTCCCGCCTACCTTTTCGCGGAAGATGGAATGTCCATTTCTAGAGTAATGGATACCGGGCACTAGTTTTGTCTCTTGGATACAAACAACCATAGGAACTTCTAAAGATAAAACTCGCTGCAGGTCCGTAAAATTCGCTCTAAAACCGCGAATGTTCCACTGTAAAATTACAGAGCGCACTTTGGTAGTTGACTAGAAGTTAATAGAGCTACTGTTAACATGACCTAAAAGTCGGTCTCAACTCTCGCTACTGGTTCGTTGGTTGGATCTGCGGTGCCTGTCGGGTCACTCCTGGCGTCCGCACCAAGCGACGATGTCCTTGGGCGAGCACGCAGCGAGCTTCCTTCAGGGGGTGACGTCATCCATGGCACCGCACGCTTCTCAGCGCGTGCCGGACTGCCCGTCCGGACATTGGGAGCCGTCAACCGAGGCGCCGGAGGCGGGTCCATCCTGGATGGATCCCTTGAAGCCTAGGATTCGGACGGGCCCTCTACACGCCTCCGAGGAGTCGGCGTGGCCGTCTTGATGGGGAGAGCCTTATCCGTCCCCTCTCGGGTCACCGTACGGGTCCGCTCCATTTCTTCTCAGTTGGTCTCGAGACGTGGTAGGAGGCCGTGTCGTTGCAGGCGATGGCAATGTGGGAGCCTGAGACCCCCCTTGCGTTGGACGAGTGTCCATGCTCCACTTTCCGAATCACTGAATGGCACTAGATGATCCGGAGCACGCTCAGCGGCTGGCTTCGGAGAGTTCACTCCAGTGGACCGCGGCGGCGGAGCACCGCCCTACATCGCATCGGAAGGGGGTTCTGGCTGCGTTTGCATCATCGCCAGTGCGACTGGTACACCAAAGTTGCGGAGAAGTTCACTAAGTGCTACGATTAGTTCGTTGGCTTTAGTTATCGGAGTGTGGTGCAGAAGAGACGTGATATTCTTCACTTTTGTTGCGTATGATGTTCTCGGATGAGCGTGGTCGCACATGTCTCGGGCTTGGACTATGGACGGAAGGACGAGTGAGGCACTCTTGGTCTCACCCCTCGCCGGTATGATGGTCGGCGGGTCACTGGGGCACTCAATCCCCA
This sequence comes from Imbricaverruca yamaguchii, assembly GCA_034440575.1. Lineage (NCBI taxonomy): Eukaryota > Metazoa > Arthropoda > Thecostraca > Neoverrucidae > Imbricaverruca > Imbricaverruca yamaguchii. The sequence goes on along the minus strand of JAOTOL010001355.1, from coordinate 620,921 downwards.
CTACACGGAAGATGCCTCGTCGGGGGGGGGGGGCAGAGGTTGGTGGTTATTGGCTCTACATGTCGACCGTTGAGTCATATAGCGTCGCTAATCTCTCACGACGATTGATCGCGGGCGAAGAGTAGCGACAGGTGAGACTCGAACCCACAATCTTTCGGTTGTAAAACGGGTAAGCTACCCTAGACCGCTCGTCCCCGCGAAACACAGGCCAATCGAAGTGCTCACAGGGTGAGAGGATGCAACCCAGGCACAAACTGGCACGACAGGGCACAACGTTAGGCGTCAGACGCAATATTAACGCGGACATCAGGGGCACCCCCAGTAAAGAAAGAAAACAGGTAGGTTCTTGATGCTATTCAAGAAATCTGAAGCCTGCGCACGCGACAAGCGCGCCCGGTTGTTTATTAGTATGTGCACGAAAAATATAGTTACAATATATGAGACTCTGTCTCCATAAAATATGATGCGAATTACATGTATGAAAGCTAGTTTGCATTCAGACGTCAATTACATCGCCCTTTGCAGTGATATATAGCGCCTATTATTACTTTGCGCACTGCATTCTATAACTTTCCACCATAGACAGCCGAACGCTGGCGGCGATGCTGGCGGCCACCGGCCCGTCCCCGACCACCCGCCGCCATTCATGAATGGTGGGACCCAAACCAAATGTTAACGGGCCCCAACGCCAAAGTAACAGGTAGATTTTCAGATTTGAAACACTAGGCGATGTACCTAGCATGAGTTCTGCCACTAGTACAGTGGAGGCCGACAGGTTTTCTCGATATTGTCTAAGAATATTGCGCTTATGAACGTTGAATGGAAAAAATGCATCTACCACCGTGAATTTCTCATATATAACATTTGGGCGTGGCAGAGTCGATGTTGCTTAGTATTGTTGAAGGGTGGAACTTTACGTTACTTTTTGTCGTGCCACCCCTCGGCGGCCTTCCGGATCCTCTGGGCAGCAACTGTCGGCGCTTGACGTGTATCGAGTCATGTCAGAACCTCAATAATTCCGGACAGCTTCATGTCAAAAGGTAAAAAATGACGGCTAGATATCTATAGAAGTAGTCGAGTATGACATCAGAAAGCAGCTTATTCTATGGCGGTTTATTTGAGACCATTGGAAATTAATTCGCTAATGTAGAACATCTGATATACAAATAAAAGTAATACAATGTGATAATTTGAGACAGAAATCGTGGAGTTGTGCAAAAATGACGGGGGTAAAAAATACATGAAAGTAGTCGGGTATGGCATCAGAAGGTAGCTGATTTTATGCCAGTTTATTTGAGACCATTGGAAACTAATTCGCCTATGTAGAACACCCGATATTCAATTTGAAGGAGTAGAATGTGATAATTTCAGTCACAAATATTTGAATTAAATGCAAAAATGACAGGGTTAGCTATCTATAAAAGTAGTTGAACATGGCATTAAAAGACAGCTGATTTTATGCCGGGTTATTTGAGACCATTGGTTATTAATTCGGTAATGTAGAACATCCGATATACAATTTAGTGTAGTACGAAGTGATAATTTGGAACACAAATTGTGGAATTGAGTGCAGAAGTGACAGGGTTAAACCTTCATGGAAGTTATTCAGGATAATCTAAAAATGTAGCACGCTTCATTTTAGTTTCGTTAAGAACATTGGAAATTGTCAGCACATCACACAGGAGATGCATGACGCGCTTTTATCACGATATTTGGTGGCCAATTGCTTTCATTTCACTTTAACGGCAGTGACAGGGTGAAATGATTTGATAATAAAATGAACTACGCATCATAAGAGAGCTTGTTTCAATGTTTTTCAAATTTGGCAATTGAAAATCACCTGCACCTTCCCTAGAAACTAGAATATAGCATTAATCAGACCCAACCCACTCTGGTGGCGTTCTTTCACGAACCCACCACCAGAGGCGCCACCGGTATTATGTCCGCTCATGACGCCTTACGCCTCATGGTCTCCGGCTGGCGGGGATAGGGCACAGACTTACAACAGCGTCCACTTACAGAAGCGTCCCGAATTTGTCTACACAGAGTGGAGTGTTGTAGGCGAAAACTTCGACCCATGACAACATCGGTATAATTTGGCAATACATCAGGGAATGATGCTCATATGTAAACATCGAGTATGTTCACGAAGCTAAGATGGTATACATGCAAGAAATAGGGTACGGCAAAAAAAAAAAACGTAACCGATGCTACCGTCGGATGCCGAAGTTTCAATCACAGCAAGCCAAAATTATTATCGCGGGGCATAACATTTAGGCACAGGCAAACAGGCACTTAGGTACTTCATGGCACAAACAGAGACGGTACATATACCGGGCGCTAACTAGGAGCCCACTGACAGGGACAGAGCCAGACAGTACACAGACCAGGTGCCCACTGACAGACAGTGCACACACTAGGTCCCCACTGACAGACACAGCGCAAGAGGCAGTACATAGACCGGGTGCCCACTGACACAGGGACAGAGCAAGGGGCAGTACATAGGCCGGGTGCCCACTGACAGACTGTGCACACACTAGGTGCCCACTGACATACTGTGCTCACACTAGCTGCCCACTGACAGGGACGGAGACAGAGACGGTACATAGACCAGGTGCCCACCGACAGACAATACATGTACCAGGTGCCCATTAACAGACAGTGTGCACACCAGGTGCCCATTAACTAGAGGTGCGTTATAAAATTCCAACATGCGTGAGCAAAGAGTTTACACCTGCAATCGATTGATTAAAGCAAAATATGTACAAACCGAACCAAAAATTATGATTTTTCCTGGAAACCATCAGTAGCGTTCAATTTTTGTTCTTCCAGCCAATCACAATTTAGTTTTTCCCAATATTTGTAGATTACCCTCTAGATGAGCTAGAACTGCGAACCAAAAAACGAGCGTATTGCTCGTTATAAGAGAAAACGTATGGTACCCGGTTGTACAGTTTTCGGTCAACCAGTGACCTTCCAGGTCAGGCCAATGATCCGAAATTGGCGAATATCGCAAAACTTTGTATTTGGGAGGGCCACATAACAAATTACAGTTAGAGACACCGGAAAATAAGAACAGGACTCATTGAAGCCCTGTGAATCTGATGATACCCTTCGTCAGTCGTCAGTCGTCTCTCTCTCTCTCTCTCTCTCTCTCTCTCTCTCTCTCTCTCTCTCTCTCTCTCTCTCTCTCTCTCTCTCTCTCTATATATATATATATATATATATATATATATATATATACTTATATGTACTACACAGGTCAGGTCGTCAAAACTCGTGACCGGCCGTAACGGCATAGTATATAGAGCCCCCTTGCCATCATGGAATAAACCTGAATTGTCGGAATGGTGCATGAAATATTAAATGTGTTTCAATATTATTGAATTCGATATTATTGAAACACCTTTAATATTTCATGCACCATTCCGACTAATGCAGGTTCATTTCATGATAGCAAGGGGGCTCTATATGCTATGCTGTTACGGCCGGTCACGAGTTTTGACTTGACCTGACCTGTGAAATTGACAAGGAGTGAGGACATCAGGGGCATCATCAGATTCACAGGACTTCAATGAGTCCTTTCTTATCTTCCGGTTTCTCTAACTGTAAAACATTTTGCTATGTGGTCCTCCCAAACAAAGTTACCCAATATTCGCCAATTTCGTGTCATAGGCCTGACCTGGAAGGTCATTGTTTGACCGAAAATTGTAAAACCGGGTACCATACGTTTTCTCTTATAGCGAGAAATATGCTGGTTTTTGTTTCCCGGCTCTAGCTCATCTAGGGGCCGATCTACAATTATTGGCAAAATACTCCGTTGTGATTGGCTGGGAAAAACAAAAATTGAGCGCTACTGATGGGCTCCAGGAAGAATCATAATTTTTGGTTTGACTTGTACATATTTTGCTCTAATCAATCGATTGCAGGTGTAAACTCTTTGCTCACAAGTGTTTGAGTTTTATAGCGCACCTCTACATTAACAGACAGTGCACACACCAGGTCAGTGATAAAATATTCGTGAAATAGGGTGGAATTCTGAGCACTAAATAGACTTGCAAGGAAGAATTGACATCGTGATTGTTGATGTGTGCTTATGAAGTCTCTATGCCTCATTTCTTAGTAATTCGTGTTACACTATCATGATTATGCTCAGCATTTCAGGTTGTGATACACAAGCATCTTGTAACAAAATTACAGGCACAGATATAATCTATGATTATCTATGATGTAGCTTAAAAAGCAATGCTATCTGCTGGTACCACGGTATTGCGGTCGTGATCGCTAGTATAGTTATCTGTATATTAGGTGCCCAACAAATTAAACGGAAAACATGACCTACGAGTGCATTAGTGGCTCACAATTGAGCTTCAAGAAGTGAAGATAGATTATAAGTGGCGTGATTCCATGGAAAAGTTTCGGCATCAAGCACAAGTCGGTTTTACATCTCACACCTAATGAAAAAAGCATTATTTTTTTTTATTTTACACTGCACCAGGTGCCCATTAACAGGCGGTGCGCACACCAGGTGCCCACCGGAAGGGACAGATCAAGAGACAAAGCCAGAGAAGAAGCACTACAGCTGGCAATACCGGGACATTTTGAATTTGACGTTCCGAGGACGAGTAGACACTATGTGCAGCATGCTATGGTCTGGACAATCGAATGACCTTGTCCAGTCGTCACGCGGCTCCCCGGCCCCGTCTGTCAGCAGGTAGAGCTCACATGTCGGCCGGTGGCGAGCAGGCTTCACCACTGTGGCCAAGAAGGCATCTGGCTATGTTTGGAATCAGGAGAGCGCATCTAGCACGACCAGGGAGGTTCGACCCTGTGGAGCACCCACCTGGTTAGATACTGTTTGGTTGGTTGGTTATTTGGGCTTAGAGGCGCATCGACTGCTTCGGTCATACAGCGCCCATTGGATACTGTTTGGGCTGAGGGGCGCATCGACTGCGTTGGTCGAGCAGCGGCCAGAAACACCCACCTGGAACTTGCTCCAGGCCTTCATGGCGTGCTCTCGGTGGAACTGCTTCAAATGCTGCAGCACCGACTGCGGGTCACGGAACTTGGACTGACACACGCGGCACACGTACGCCTCCTTCTTGCCTGCCAGTGAGAGACCGTCCGGCTAGGTCAGATCAAGTCAAGTCAAGTCAAGTCAGTGCATCAACTCAAACCAGCGTCAATTTTAAGGAGTAGATCGTGTCGCGAGAACCTTCGGTTCTTTTACGATGCATGTAACGGCTACGGCGTTGCCAGCCTCTCACACCGATTGGTCGCGTGCGCTCGGTGATCCCGCCGATCGTGGGATTCGAACCAACGACTTTGCGATCGAGAGTCCAACACCCTACCGATTGAGCTACGGCGAGCACGGAGATCGTGCCACGAGACGCTTCACGAAGTTTGAGGACTTTTGGCGTTTGTCCTCTCCTAACACGCACAGATAAACGTCAGATTCTAGTGCATGAAGTATGGAATATAAAATTGCGTGAGACGAAATGTACGACCCTCAATATACCAGGAGGTGCTGGGTTTACTCAACATCAAAAGTAGCGTTAGGGATCATGCTATATTACTCATGCTATGCTTTTGCTATGATCATGCTATATTATTATTGAGTAATATAGCATGATCCCTAACGCTACTTTTGATGTTGAGTAAACCCAGCACCTCCTGGTATATTGAGGGTCGTACATTTCGTCTCACGCAATGTCTAAAACCCAGGAGCATCTAAGAGCCATTCTTCGTTGTATTAAACGAATATAAAATTGACACATCTTCGGCTATAGTAGGCCAGATATACGCCACCTGCAGCAACACACACTTGATTGGGAAGCGAATCAGAGCGGCTACTAGCCAGCCGCCGGTGTCAGCCGAAGCGACTACTTTCCAGCCGCCAGTGTCATCCGGAGTCGCTACTAGCCAGCTGTTGGTGTCAGCCGGAGCGGCTGTTGGCTAGCTGTTGGTGTCAGCCTGAGTGGCTCTACTCACCGTCCTGGCGTTTCTGTTTCTTGGCAGGCGGAACCGGCACGGACAGACGTCGGGGCGGCGGCCGCGGCACCGGGTCATCCTCGTCCGAGCTGGTGTCCTCCAGACGGCGCGGCTGTCGGGGCGGGTCAGATCAGATCCAGCAGCGTCACACAGCGGTCCTCAGGTCTGGTGGCGCCAGGTCGGCACAGGTAGGCCTACACAGCCCGGCATAACAGTGAGGCTGTCGCCTGCACGAGGTCAGATCAGATCGACCTAGGAACCCGAACAGTGTCCTAAAATTACTTCACCATTAACTGTGTGGATGAAGAAAGAAGTTGTTTGGGGATAGTGAAAGATTGGAAGAAATTAAAGGATCGCCACTTAAGGATTAAAAAAGCGGAATGCCTTTCACTTCAGTCACATGCATTTTACATTATTTAGCTGTCGTGTGTATAATGACTCCCCACACATGTAGCAAAATGGTAAGAACCTAAGATAAGGATGAAATAGCACAATTCCATTAACTGTGAATTTCCAGGCCACATGGTGAATTATTTTACACTGAACCCGAAACAGCTACCGTGGATGCGGAGCTGAGTCAGATAACGACTAAGTCCAAGTTTGGCCAACACAAGGTATGGTAGGTCCAGCACCCCAATCATCACAACACTGCCTCAGCACTGTTCAGATCAGGTCAGGTCCTTGATGGATTGATTATTTGGGCTTCAGGGCGCGCCGACTACGAGGTCATTTAGCGCCTATTCAGGCCCTATATTGTGTAAAATACTCTTGTCCTGGATTTATGCTATGTCATGCAATACATCATCACACAACTTTACTCATAATTTTTTGGGGGAAGGGGGGGGGGAGGAGTGATGAATGCTACTGACACTAAAATGGTCGTTTCTTTCCACTGGGAAAATATTCAAGTTTTTTTGCGTTATTAAGCTCAAGTTTATTAAGGCAGTAGTGTACTACTTAGCTTCCATACAAAGCAGTTGGCATGTCACATTTATTAATTTGCTTCAGTCCACTCGCTCCACTTGTAAAAAATACAAAATTTATATTTGTATATTAATATTGAAGTTACCAAATTCCGCAAGCAGCGAAAGCAGTGTCTGGTGTCATAGACCAAAAGAATGAATCATCATCTCAAAACTCGATGACCTGAAAATTAACCTCCGCACATCTAGAATATCAATATCAGTGCATGACCAATATTCACCAGGCGAAATACTATCAAGTAGCCGACACCGCGGCCCACGACTGCAGCACCAGCTCTGTCCGGCCACACCGGCCGGCCAGTCCAGACCTCGGGTCACACTGACCTTGGGCGGCCGCAGCACGAGCGGCGGCACGCGCTGCTGCTGCGGCTGCGGCGGCGGCGGCGGCTCGGCGGCCGACTCGTCGTCGTCACACTCGTGTTTCTCCAGGTCGCGCCGGCGGATGAACGACTGTCCGCACAGCCGGCAGGCGTGCAGCTGCTGGCCGTGTACCGAGCCGTAGTGCAGACGCAGCGCCACGTGCGAGCCGCACCGGATCTGGCACAGGCCGCACGTGAACCTGCCCGGCGAGGCCGCTGTCAGAGGTGGTGAAACTCGTGAACCTGCCCCATCAGGCAGCCGTCAGAGGTGGTGCCGCAAGTGAACCTGCAGTTGCGCCATCACCCAGCGGATACTGCAACGCCGGCTCACACGCTTGCCGACTGTAGCTATTAGTCCCAGCTGGGAGCTGACTGGCTAGCAGCTCCATATACCGACCATGCCAGTGAACATCAAGCAGCATATACCTGCATCTACCTAATCAAAACCAAATGACTGATTTGCAGCCCCAGCCTTCTCCTACAGTGCAGCTGGCATTGACTCGCGCTCATAATGATCACCATTCCATTGACACATGCGACCAGTACACTCCTGGTGACCTGAAGCTATATCAGTTATAAATTATTCATGAAGCATGGTGGAAAATACCACTTTCTGTATTCGCGTTTTCGCGAATACTTCATAAGCATGCTTATGAAATATTCGCGTCTAACAGCATCCTGTTTGTAAGTAGCATGTACATTAGGGTGCGACGTACTCGTGCTTTTTGTCACGGGGACAAAATGCCAGGGTAGGGTTTTACGGGGGCGATGATAAAAAAGCGATTTGTACTAAACAAAAAAAAAATTCAAAGCGCCTTGGAGCTTGCCCTCACGCCCGAAAGGTTCCCCCATTCACTTACTATGGAACACTAGCGCCATCTATGCACGTGTTTTTTTTTGTATCTCAGCTTGTAGCAGACGTACACAGACGAGAAAAGGACCATCGTATTGCTCATGTTGAGAGCTTTCCATTGATATCCAATTGTGTGACCTGGGTCCACTAGGTCGCCGTTGAAGGTCAGGTCACATCTCACTCAACACCGGAACAGGTCATTCAGAGACCATAAACATGTATCGCAGAACTAAGTCACTGAACACTGTTCACTTGGTCTCAATGCGACGTTGTGGACTCTTAGGGGGTACAGTGAGGAATATTTAACCACCGTAACCTGCAAAAGGTCTACAAAGCACAAACCCAGCCTTAATCTCTACCCCATGTTATCACACCCCTCCTCACATGGATCCCTATGATGCCATCAGATTTCTGATGACCCGGATCTCAGCCCTGTCATGCCATCGCACTCCTGACGATCCGGAGAGGAACACCAAATTGCAATCATGTTCCTCGCGGCCAGGTTATCTGCCTCATCGTCCCATCCTTGTCACGGTGACCCGGATATCCGTCACATACCATTACGTGGCGATGACCAGCAGATGTGCCCTCCAATGCAACCCTGTTGCCAACGACATGCAGAAAAACCCAAGTCCATCGTCTCACCCCTACAATGGTCCGGGGCCCTGCCGTGTCCTCACACTACAGCGCCACCGGCCTGCTGGTCCAATGTGTGCAGCAGCCTGCTACCTGACTCCCGCCATCCTGAGGCCGACGACCAGTGATACATTGTTCACGAAATAGGGTGGAATATACCACGTTCTGAACACTGAATAGACATACTCTACAAGGATAGAAATCATGCTTGTTGATGTGCACTTATGATGTCTCCGCTAATCGTTTCTCAGTGTTTCGTGTAAAGGCACCATGGTTATGCTCATCATTAAGGATTGTGATCACAGTCATCTCGTAGCACAATTCAAGGTACAGAGGTTGTCCATCATGTGGTCTGCTAAACAATGCCATCTTCTGATACCATGGCATTGCAATCGTGACCGTTAGAATATGTATCGGAATATTATGTCTCACAAATGGTACGAACAATATGCACTTACAAGTGCATTATCGGCTTGCGCGTCAAGACCTGAAACGATATTATAATTGGCGTGCCTCCATGACAACAATGTCACATCCCACTGTATCTCGACATCTCGCACCTCTCATAAAATCATTACTTCAACACTGTAATGGCGGCCGACGGCGCCAGCCCGTCCCGGTCCACTCACCTGGAGCCGTGCTGCTTCTTGGCGCCGCCGGGGGCTCCGCGGCTGCGGCACATGTTGGCCGTGGAGGCGAGCAGGTCGAGCCCGCTGGCGGCGCCGTTGGCCGCCTCCTCGGACGGCGTGCCGAACAGCTGCGCCGCGTCACGCGGCTTGTAGAAGTCGGACAGGTTCACCACGATCACCTGCACCCGGATATCAGAGGCGTCAGCACCAGATATAGGTCGGACAGCTTCACCACGATCACCTTCACCCAGATCAGGTACGTCAGTATCAGGTTCACGTCCGACCAGTGTTGGCAAAAGCCTACTGAAACTAGCGTCAACCATGTCAGGAGCATAAACTGATTTCAGTCAATTAAAGTAAACAAAACTCAAAAAGCAAAACATTCCCCCTGTTCAAGCGATTGCCTTTCGGATATATTGACCACACATCAACATCACATGCTCGACCAACTCCCATGGGTCTGTCACCCCTCATGCTTCCACAGAGTCATATACTACTCTGTCCTTTGGCAGGCTATGAAATAGTAAGCAGTCTGATGAAGCGATCCTATATTTCACAACCCATTCGATATATTTCACTTCCTACATTGGAGATCAGTCTTACAGGGTCAATCCTAACGGAAATGTTTGACCCCCATTTTTCACCGAGGGTCTGGTTTCCGTTTTGAATCGATGCTAACCTTAACCCGTCCCGTCTCGGGGGGGTGGTCTTTAACCACCCCCCATACATTTTTCGCGGATGGTGGACGAACGGCACGCGGCAGCGCACCCAAACTTGGCATGCCTTTTCCCACATCAATTTGGCACGCTGATTCGAAATTTTGAAGTCGGGTCATCTAGGGTTAACGAGTTAGTCAAGGTCGAGTGAGGTCACCTCCAAAAAAGTTAAACCAGCTGTCACACTTTAATGGATACAGATATTTTAATGAAACTTTTTAGAGTTTGCTTATCTTTAGGGATGCAACGAAACGTACGAGTGGAATTTTTTGTTTTTGACTGTATATAAATTTTGCATACTTTACAAATTGCAATTCAAATAAAGGATTCTGGCTAAAGCAAGCATGTTTTATTAGGGTAAGTTGACTTCCAACAACTTGGTTTCTTGGTCTACTCTACCCACTGGAAAAGGAAAATTAAAGAAAACTTGAAAACTAAAAATACTGAAATTTTGGAAACAAATTTTTTTATTTTTGGGGGCCAAAAAATTAAAGTCCTGGCCGATTTCGCTGTCCTTTTCTCATTCCAAATAATTTTTATCTCCCATATATCCCCAAAATGAACTCCCCAGAGCCAAAAACATAATGTAAGTGGTGAAAACCTAGCCCCCTGGTGACACCACTTTTGTGGAAAAATTGTTTTGTGGGGTGGACCCGGACCCTACTCGTCGAGCGTTTTCCGATGACACCTCTTTCGTTTTCGTGCGGTGCTTAGTTTGAATTTTCAATTGTATGGGGAGGTTACTAACCGTCCCCCCGAGACGGGGTGTGAGGATCTGACCGGAAAGATGGCGTGGGTTAATAATATAAACTGGCATTCTGCAAGAAACCATTCTACAGTCAGTGACCAGCAATTGGCCCAAAAAGAGCAGCAATGCGAGTATAGCTGTCTGAAGGGATATAGACCGCCGCACCTTTACTCATATAGACATGTCCTACAGTCATTCATAATACTGCCAGCATCAGCCTTGATGATGTGACAGAACAACAGTCACAACCAAGGCAATGGAAGCTTCGAGGCGTGACAAGTGCATGCCCCAAAGTCTAGAACATTTCACCAAGTGGTGAACAAGAAATTTCCTTGCACATGCTCTCATCCCGAACACGCGCGCGCGCGCACACGCACACGTGTTCGAGACAAACGCCGGCCACGACGGCTACCGCCAGCCAAGCACCTGTGAGCCAACGTCGATCTCGATGCTCTTGGTGATGTCGTCGACGCCGATCTTGGGCGCCCAGTCTCGCACTGGCGGCGGCTCTGCCGGCGCATGCTCGACGGCGTCTGTATTGGGCGCGTGCGTCTCCAGCAGGTAGTCGAGGTAGCCAGGCCCATGGCCGCTCGACAGTTGCTCCAGACGCTTGGCCAGCGTACCTCGCAGGCCGAACGTGAACTTCTCCATTGCTTGAGCCGTCTGAGACACAACACAAGGCAGTGTTGGTCTTCTTGTCGGAAATTAACAAGACCATGGGAGTACACATATCACTCACGATTTATCGGTGATTTAGTACTTGCGGAATCCGGTATCCATGGTTGATGCTCATTGGCCTTACAAGTTTTACCCTCAAAATGAAACACCCCTCCCTGATATGTATCTTCACCCACATTCCCCACATCAACAAGACCCTCATGTCCTGATGTTTCATAACATAGGGCCTGCTGGTGTTGAATTGCCTAAAACCTACTAATGCTGGACCACATATACTCCACTGATGTATTGCCTAAAACCTACCAATGTTGGACCACATAATCCCATTATGCCACCAAAGGCATCACCATCACCTGTCATACAAATGCTGAGTGGTGGAATTTTAAATAATGAATATCTTGCTTCAATATGGCATCCCAAAGGAATGGTAGATGATTAACAGACAAGCATTAACAAACCTGGTACATACATTTTGTCTTCAATTTGTACATAGAGGCTTCTTCTATATACATACTGCAGCCTTTTGTTGTCCTTGTTCCCCTGTCTAACAACATACCACCCTCTTGCCAATACACCCCTGCAAGTGTGCTGAACACCATGTCTACAGGGATGGATCAGCTAGGTCTCTTTGGGTGCACTGACTGTGCCTGGTGCATAAAGGGTATGCTCTGCATGGTTGGTTGGTTATTGGGACTTACGGGCACATCAACTGGGTCGGTCATGAAGCGCCTAACATACACTGCATGAGGTCCAGTCATGATTAGCAATTAGAGGCATTTTAGCTCCAGAGCACCACTAATGTTTAACCCACTGCCAGCCAAGCTGATGTGCCTTCCTGTACCAATCTTTGGTCTCCACCTACACAGCACTTGTCCAACATGCCACCTGTGCCAGATTGATTTGCTGCTCACCCCAATGTATCTTACTGTATTTCATTTTATCTTGATTTTTATTTTTATTATGACATGCATGACTTCCAGTTTAGCTGTTTTGTGATTTTTACCTTTCATGCTATGTTGTTTTATTCTAATTGATGCAAGGTTACGGTAGTCACAAGTCCATTGTCGATTACCTCAAGAAAAGGTCTGATTACCATACTTTACAGACTGGTCTGAATGGAAGCCATAGCTCCTTGGTCTCACAGGTCAGCAAGCCAGTCAGGTAGTACCTATTGTGCAACAAGGGACTATCTCTCTACTTTTGCTCCTCAAGTATATCCAGCGTGATTGTGTAATGCCAATAATTTCAAACTGCTTGTTCTGAACGGGGTTGAATTTATGCTTTGGAATTTTCAGTTGAAAAAAGAAATGCTTAGTCATTTCCATTGTTTGAAAAACTGGCATTTGTTGCATGCATGTGTCATGCATGCAAATACATTTTGTACTCCAGGATTGTGACCAGACTAAATGAATACTAAATGACTACCTGAAAACAACTAGCAGTTTCAGCAGTCCCTAAGCGCTGACTGGTGAACGACTACAACACAACTTTGAAAGGTTGTAGGTCTCTCTGGAAATATCTACAAATTAGAGACAACTTATTTTTAGATGCAATGAGCCCATTCAATGCAAGTCACTTTAAATTTCCTCAGTGGCTTCAGAGCAAGCAAGTTCTCCGAGGCCATATCAAGAAACCAATGCCATTTGTGAACTTATAAATGACTGTCAAATATTTTTGTGGGGGATATGTGTGCAAAGATGAATCATGAGCCTTCAAATATAACTGCATTTGGGGTTCGTCAGTGTCAGTAAAGGATGCATAATACCTGTCCCAATCTTACTTCCACCCATCTCCTGTTTGCCGACCAGGTGATCACAGCTGGGGTAAGCAAATCAGACCCAGCTCTATTTTTCAGCATTTGCAATGTTTGCATGGTGTGGAGGATGGTGTTTGGGCATCAAGTGAATACTAGTGGTGATGTGCCTTGCATCAGCAGTTTTCAGGGGTATGAGGTTTCGATTCCTCATGGTGCCGCCATCTCTGCCAGAGTAAGAAGTGGGTAAAAACATTGGTTTCAACCCCACTAAAACAAGGTTAATTGTTGGCAAGTGCATAGCTATTTTGTTTGTACTCCAGCTCAAAATTTTGTACTCAACTACCATGAAAAAAAAATATAGATATCCTACACTGCATTTCTGGTTCCAGAGGGTTCGTGACAGATACATCTTGTTTTATGTGCTTTCCAGTCAGTTGTGCATTTGACCATGGAACAGTAATGAGCTGGAAATCGTACTTTAGCAACTCAATTAGGTATCATTGCAGCTTAGGCTGGTTCTGGGAAGGTAAGGTTATGTTTCATAATTTAATGTTTTGATTAAAAAAAATGTTCAGAAATTTTTCATTAAAAAAATGCTTCCTTGCATGAAGTCATCTAGGTAAGGTTGGGCTATGCTACATCATTTTAAAAATAAATATTTTGACACTACTTTCTATGTCACGTTAATGTCATGTTTATGTTATGTCCATATTTGTAAGTTTTTGCCTCCAAAATGAAAAACTACACACCCAGAGGAAATAATTGGTCACATCATGTTTAGCATATTCATAAACACTGCATTAGAAAATGAACCTCCAATAAATCAGAAATTACTTTAAACTGCAAACTAACCCTCAATAAGGATTTAAAAAAAAGGATTCAATAATGTCCTGGAGAGCAAAATGTTCAGGATGGGAACATTTAGACAATGCATTACATGATTGTCAAAACATCCATTTGCAAAACATCTATTTGCATTTTGATGTAATTTTTTATGTTCTAGGAATATATTTTTCCAATGTAGTATTCATGCATGTGGTTAGCATGACATGATTGACCACTCATTTGCTCTGGAAATGCATACTGTTAAGCTGGCAAGCAGGATAACACCAAAAAATGGGCTTGCAGTTGGGCAACATAACATACAAAATAATGTTAAAAAAATAAAGAAAATGCAATGACAATGCATATTAATGAGTTTCAGTATTTAGACACTAGTGGAAAGTACAATAGGTTTCTATAAATATTATCAGATCTTGTAAATTTGTATGTACCCATTGTTCTACCAAGGGGGCAACCTCCATGGCCAACCAGACCTTTTCAAAGTTTACCAAGCAGGAGAAAGGATGCATGGACAAAGTACAAACAGGACAGAGACCAATTTGGGAGACAGTCTGCACAGGCAGATCGTTCACTAAGATTTTTCCAATATTTAAATAAACAGTATACAAATTTTAGTATTCACTCCCAGATTAAGTATGAATTGCCATTAATTCACAAACTATCTTCCAAGGAATTTCACTCTTACATACGACATCAGAAAATCGGCAAAACATCCCTTGGGCCATTGGGGGGGAAATATGGAATCACAAGTGACTGCCAGGAAATGGTTGAAATATTTGCAGGGGCTTTTTCATCAGTATATTGCACAAGTAGACTAGCAAACCCAGCCTGATACGAAACCACTGAAGCAGTGCTACAGAGCATCAACATTTCTGAAGCTGATGTGCTCAAAATTTTGAGTGATGTGGATGGGTCCTCCAGCATAGGCTCTAATGGGGTCCACCCTCAATTAATTGTATCCTGCCATGAAGAGCTTGTAAAACCATTGTTCAGAATTTTTAGCTCATCTCTTTCTACTGGAAGTCTTCCTGACAGTTGGAAAACTTCACAAGTAATCCCAATCTTTAAAAAGGGCTCAAAGCATGATCCACTAAATTATCACCCAATGAGTCTTACTTCTGTCCCATGCAAAATTCTTGAACATATTATTGTTGAGAAACCCACAGAATATTTGGAGGTCCAGCAATTGCTGGACCAAGGACAATTTGGCTTCTGGCTTGGATGTTAAAGGACCAGTTACTTCTAACATATGAGTGTCTACCTGGATAGATGAGGGATATATGGTGCATGTAATTTTCTTTGATTTTTCAAAGGCAATTGATGTTGTTAATCATTTCCTACTACTGACAAAATTGAGAGCGTTAGGGATCTCAAAGACAATCCTCACCTGGATTAAAAAATTTATCTGTTGGAGGAAAATGCAAGTGCATGTCTCTGGGTCTTCAAGCAAACCTAGGGATGTTCTGAGTGGAGTACCTCAAGGCTCTGTGCTAGGCCCTGTGCTATTTCTGATCTATGTGAACTATGTACCTAATAAAATGCATTCTCAATTCAAGGTTTTTGCAGATGACCTAAAATATGCATGAAACTTAAGTACAAATCTGTCTCAGACTTGCTGGCTGGCATTTCACAGGGTCAAAAAGATATGGATACTCATGACTGCCAAGTCATGGGGGCTAGCAATGAATGCCAAGAAATGTGCAGTTCTGAAAGTACACTGTGGCTCATATGACTCTATAAATCTTAGTCCTTATGCAAATTATTATCTAGATGGTTTTCATATGAGCTTTGTTGAGGTCCATACTGACTTGGGCATCACAGTAGATACAAACTTGCGATTTCATCAACATGTTGACAGAATAGTACAGAAATCTGAGAGTCTGGCCAGCAACCTGCTAAGTTCTACCTTATGCTGCTCACCTGAATTTATGAAAACACTATACATTACTCATGTCAGGCCACTTTTGGAGTTTTCATCATGTGTTTGGAACACCGGTTACATTGGGGATTTAAAGCATCTAGAATCGATACAGAGAAGGTGCACAAGAAACATAGAGGGGATGAATGGTCTGGATTATGGAGCCTGATTACAGACACTAGATTTGTACTCAGTTAAAGGTAGATTAATTTGAGCAGACATGATCAAATGCTGGAAGATTTTTTTCATGGCCATTCTGCCATTAAGATCACCGACATGTTTGTGCTGGCACCTTTAGTGAACACACATGGTCCCTCCCTGAAATTGGCACACAGGCAAGCATCAGTAGATTGCAGGAAGATATTTTTTAGCCTCAGATGCTGTGCCACCTGGAATTCACTACCTGAAGATGTGGTAATCTTAACAGATCTAGGGACATTTAAAGCAGCATTGCATGCAAATCTCTGCACATTGTATGAATATATTGAATAGGACTACCTATGGTAATATACTAATCTAGCTTGTGGAGTAGCTTTATTTCACTATACTTCATCTTTCTTAGCTTCCATGATAAATATTTTCTGACTACAACATATTAGCAGATGTGGCTACTCTAAGCATACAATTTCTGCTCAGGGTACACTTTCCAGTTCCTGTGTCTTGCCCTGTCTATCTGATAACCATACCTTTCTTTAGTCTATGCCCTAGGGGACTGGCATACCTGCAGATATGGGCTCCCCTTCAGCAGTCACAGAACTCATCTCTGGGTGAGTGATGCTCAAGAATTTGGGGAGCCAACCAGGTGAGAGAATGTAACCTAGCCAAGCATAACCTTCAATGCATTAAAACAAATCTAAAAGGGGATTTTTCTTTCTTCATATTTTTTTCTTCAAAAATGTAAAGCATTATAAATTAATCTAACCTAATCTGTTTTTGGAAAACCAAGTAAAATTGTTTTCAAAATGGTACTCAAAATTTGATATGTTTACAAACTAAAACAGCGATAGCCTAACCAATATTATTGTAGGTTGCTGCAATTTTTCATTAATTAGAATCTGTTTGAATGTACTTTTTTAGGGTGACTAAGATGATGTAACTGCTCACTTCCCTTGCGAGTGAATACTTTTCAGTTGGCAAAGAAATACATGATCACAAGCTTCACTGCACAAAAGAAGCTTCCAAATCTTGATTGGTTCAGCATGTTGAGGATAGAATTTGAGCCAGCAGTTGTCAAGGCCAACTCAAGAATATGCACTTCTTTTCTTCATGAAATGAATCCCGAGCTCATAAGGTCATCATTTCTGCATTGGATTGTATGCATTTGCTTACTTGTCCCTATGTATCCTCCTACCTGCTGTTTGTTGAGCGAGGTGCCGATACTGGCTGACTCACCCTGTGCTGCAGAGTCCTTACCTTACCCAGTCTTAACACCCAGCCTTACATCCTCCCAATATCCTATCGCCTAGCATATCTCAATTCCTGTCGATCTCACTCATTTTGACAGGCACAATAAAAGCCACAGTGATCTGTGGATGTGTCTGTAGTATACAATACACAAATGTAGCCAATCACATTTCATTATATGTACCTGGTGTGGCACAGTTGTCACCAAAAAGAAATTGAACACTTCATGCACATATTGAATACTCTTTCACATCCAAGACATTCCAAGATGTTTCCAGCTAAATTCAACATTCATTCCAGACAGAATATTTGCAACCACATGTGTCCAGAAAATTTGATCTGTGCCAGAAGTTCCTTGCCATGCTATTAGCACAACTAGCAGCACTAATAATGTTTGCCAATATTTGATGGCATCATAGTGCAAAAATTATGGGACATTCAGGTTGTTCTAGTTAGGCTAGGTTTTATTATGTTATGCTATACCAAATTATGTTTACTATGCTATGCTATTTTAGGTTAGATTACTTTATTTTTTCCAATGATTTATCTATTTACATGCAATTCTTGGATTCTGGTAACTCTAACTTGAAACAAAGTCAGCAGATAATTTAAATGCAGCCACTTGCATCATGTCTCTAGTGAACCTTAAAGGTGAACAGCAGAACTGGAAACTGTTGGGATTGTTGTCACTGCTGTTGGGAATTGTTCCAATATTATTATTGAGTAATATTGAGATCCATAACTTCTCTCTCAAAGCATCAAAGCTTTATAAGAAGTAGTCTGAGCTGTGTACTATCAGACCAACAACACAATTGAGGTACAAATGGATGAGCCATGCCACAGCCCAGACCATCTCGTTAAGGCATGTAAATGCTTAGAATGTTCACCTGCACAATACTGTTAATATCATAACACATTCCCTCCATACCATGTGAATGACACCAAAGGTTATGACATAAATTGCATGAACCACTGCTCACTTAAAAGTAACCATTTGTAGAGAAAATGAGTAGTTGCATTATCCATATCACATTAAAAAGCATTGGATGAAAAAAAAATATGAAAGAAGTCCTCAAACTACAAATTAACCACATAACCCGGATAACCAAATGACCTAGGATACCCATATTCAACCATAGTTATGAGGATGCTCTCATTTATTTCGGTATCCATCCATTTTGTGACCACTGCATAAAATCCACTTCAGGCAGACCAAATAGGTATGTAGACACCTGTAATTAGCCACACGTTTGAGTTGAGTTGAGTTGCAGATTGAGTTCCAAGTCGAGAGTAAACTGCATGCTGATATATAATTCAGATTGACCATACATCTTCAGCGCACAATGCAAAACTGTAACCCCCCTCCCCAGCACAGCTGCGATACCAAACAACGTACCTATCCACCTATGTAGGACTATCCAGTACAGCAACGCACATACTCCCGGGGGATCAAGCTCCACTCAGTCACTTGTCTCTGAATCACTCCATAGAAATACTTATACAGTAAAAGACCATCTTTCAACGACTTGATATTAAATTTTATAGTTTCTAATTCATTGGTCATCTGCAAGATATACCCCGATGGCACATTAACATTACGTTCTCAAAAGAATACCTCACTTCATACGGGAGGGCAAAATGGCGATAGCTGATTGTCTCCACAGATTTCCACGAATTTTACTTACATGGATTGGCATTAATAATAATTTCAGTTTCAATCTTCTGAGCTTGGCACTGCAAGCCTTTGAGTGAATTAATCTGGTGCAATAGCTTTGGAATAAAAGCATCTTGATAAAGCACAAATGAAAAATTATTCCAGGCATAAAATAGGAAATGTCCCGGATTTCATTCTTGGGGAAATTGTCACAGGCATTTATGAAACATATGCGACGTTTAACACGATTTGGCGCCAAATTATTTGTACCATTGATTTGTACATGTTTATCGATACACTGTACGTGTTGGAGGGCGCTGGCTGAGATATTGTTTATCAAGGTTCTTGGTATTTATGAGGGTATTCAAAGTCTGTCGCAGCTATCGATTGTTTTGTTACTGCATAGTGCTGATTGGTCGCCGGAGTTGTTTTGGTGAAGCATCATATCAGAGCCATTGATTGTAGTGCTTAGTACTTTCAGTAACCAAGATGGCTAAATCAGAGGAACTTAATGAGGAATTTGGAAACTTTTGTATTAATGTCACCGAAGAAATCCTTTCCAAATGTGAGTATGCACTGGACTATGGGTGTTGCTTCGTGTACATTTAAAGGGCAGTTTCCAATCAATGTTGGTGTGCCACCAATGGTGTAACCACAGGATGTGGCTATAAGACATGTGCATGGTGTGTAACCCTACAGGTACTATACCATGCAGTTTCAGAAATATTGCATTCCAAAGGCCAAACCTTGACCATAATGAACTGACTAACAGTGCATTCACAGGGGATGAGTAGTCTAGGGGTAGGATGCCCATACCATCTCAATCAAAATATTGTGGGTTCAAGTCTCATGGTTGCTACCCTTCACCCACAACCAGTTTGGGTGAGAGCTTAGCAATGCTACATGATTCAACTGTTGACATGTCATAAAACCAATAACCAACCAGCCAATAGTGCACCTGGAAGTCCTGTGTTGCAAACAAATACTAAGCAAAAACATTTGTATTAGTTAGTGGCATCTAGCAATAAGCAAAACCCTGGTAATAATGTGAGTTTCCTGCATGGAAGACCTGTATGAAATATCTACACTGAAGTGAACAAGTCATAAAATGTACATTAATATGTAGGATATGAATGGTCTGGTACCTAATGCATACCTAGGTGCCTATGCCTATGCCTATATGCACAAGCAAAAGCATGCTATGAGTTGCAAAATTAAGCCACACTCCTTAATGGAAATGTTCAACCCTTTTATTTCTTTGGTTTATGCTTTTATTCCAGCAATTGTATGCTGCATTATAATGAGAAATTGGAGATACATGTTCCCCTCCTGCTCTCATTTGGCCCACTTGTTTCCTAGTCTTGATCCCAATACTTAAATTAATGGAAAATAATACCTTGAATTTCAGTGTAAAGTTGAAAAGGTATCCCAAGTCTGGAAGTATAAAATTTAGTTTCATGTCAAAATGCAAGACAAATACCCCCAACAAATTTGAGGGCTAGATAATTTGCTCCAAGAGCTCCAAGAAGAGATTATCTAGAGCTCTAGATAATCTGTTCCAATTATTTTTCCCAAAATGCAAGCCAACCCTGCCATCTACTTCCTGACATGTGATACCTCCAAACCAGCAGGTTTGCTTGGACTCCAGCATGTAGCATTCCTGTTTAATAGCTATGTTTGAGTGTGTGAGCCCACTGGTGGATCTAGCCCACTGGTTTGGGGAGGCAACTTTTCAGATTTTGGCATCATACCCCCCCCCCACAAATGGCATACCTAGGATTTGAATGAGATCTCCACGAAGTTGGTAGGAGTTCAACATTCATATTCAGCAGAAATTGACGACCCCTTTGATATTGCCAAAACTTGGTGAGACATTAGTCCCAAGGTTCCCATGGGCACAAAATGACCCTAGATGTCGACATGCCCCTAAACTCCAATCCACCACCACCCAAGGTTCCCAACCCACCATGCAGATGCATTTCATGGGGAATGAACTGGTTTGACCTTCAGGGGTCAACACAGGCCAACCATTCAAAAATGGCAGAATATCAAAGTTATGTAGACAATTCGATCTGCAATGGCACCCTGATTCTGAAACTGCTCTCAATTACCGGTAGCATCAACGGTTAATGAGCTATGGCCAATTGTGTAATTGTGTCTCCTATAGCATTGCTTCCTACACATTCCCATGCACTATTCACATTCCCATCCTGGGAACGTTTATGAAATACACATAGTTGCAACGTCAAGAACGTGGACAGTTCAATGGTTGCATTAGAATCATTGACGTCCGATTAATTTCAGGATCTATCAAAATATGTTCAGATAACATCAGTGTTGTACCCAATGGTTAATTTGCTATACGGTTCAGCATGGGACCCTGCAGGACTGGAAATCGCGACCCATCCGATTTTTCTTTAAATCGCCTCAAACATGCAATGCCAAAACAAGTCGACAACTCATGCTTTTTCTTTGGGCATCAAAAGATGTGACCCCAGAGGTCAACACGTTCCAATTTTATATTTTACTTTGACCTATATGTGAGGATGGAGCATGCAATTGCCATTAGTTGGCATGCTCAAGTCGTGGAAGAAAGAAAATCAATAACGCTTTGAATCAGATGCGAAATTTCAATGGTCAAGGAGGCATGTGACCTTGTCAGGTCAGAGGCTATGTCAGATCAAGCAGCTCACATGACGAAATATCCATAAAAGACACAGCTGTAACGCCAAAAACGTGGGAGTCTAACGGTGGCATTATAATCAGTCCCTCCTATTAATTTCGGAGATTTATCCAAATATGCTGTAATAAATTCAGTTTTGGACCCAATAGTTCATTTCCTATAGGTTTTAGCATGGGACAGTGTGGGGCTGGAAATCACGACCCTTTATTCTTCATAAATTCGCCACAAACGTATGTAATACAAAAACACGTCGACAACTCACATCGTTTCCCGGTGCATCAAAAGATGTGACCTCAGAGGTCAATGAGTTCTGATTCGATATTTGACTTACCTATAAGTGAGGATGGAGCAGGGGACTGTCGCAAATCGCCACAACCATACGTTTGTGGCGATTTTTTTTAGTAGAGGGGTTCGCGATTTCCAGTGCTACAGGATCCCATGCTAAATTATTTTGGCATCAGCAATAGGATTACCTTTGTTAAAAAAAAAATGAAAAAGGTATCTAAAAGTTGTCAATCTTTTGCACAGTAAGCTAAAACCATAAAACCAGCTGCATATTTGTTGTATTCCCACTTTTTCCACAATGCAAAAGCCCTGACCTGCTGTTTACCTGACCACATTAGCCAGCCATGTCCTGGATGATCCTTATTGAGACAATTGTTGATGTGAACTTCTTACTGGGAGTAACAGCAAGCAAGCTGATCTCAGTCACATTATGGTGGAGCAACTCTGGATCCCAGCAGGCGGGGGCTGGGCTGGGGCCGACTTCTGGTGCAGGCAGAAGATTGAGACAAGAGAGGTTGGAGGCAGACGCTACCCCTTTAGGACAATGTTGGGATGGAGAATCCAGATTTGTTGAGAAAGGTACATTCCAAGAATTCATCAAATGCCTTCAAACATGAATTTCCTACCTAGCTTCCATGTCATAATTTGTTGAAATTATTTTTTGTTCGTTTTAATCTTAAAAAAAGACCAAAACCTAGCCCAACATAATCTGTCCTTGCAGAAAACAAATTAATTGTGAAAATGTATTTTAAAAAGTGTTTGGTACTTGTCTTGAACTAAAAAGAAAAACCTAAACAAACCTAATCTAACCAAGCTGAAACAAACCTAATCCTATATACTTGGTTCATGGAGGTAAAATGTGTAAAACTTTTTTCGTGGATACCTTAAAGTGCAATGATACTCAAAACATTCAGCAATAATCACAAGATTCTAGTATGGTACCTATGTACCTACCTAGGTAGGTGCTAAATAATAGGCAAAGCTTGTCTGGTGTTATCAGATTTGAAACTTTTCAGAACAAAAGGTGATCAAGCTTACCAAAGGCCAATACAATTGTCATCCAACAGACTTTGAGGAAAAAACTAACCTATTATCAGAGTATTTCCTTGTTGAGCATCCAATTTCCTTGTTGAGGTGATCCAAATTACCATCCAACGGTACAGTGGTATCACCATAGTGATAAACTTGCAGAGTAAGTTAGTGTTTGAGTTATTGAAATTTATTTTTCTGATGCAATGCTTATAATGGTTGTCAACATGATGTAACCACTCATTGTCTCTGCAAGTGCATACTTTTTAAGTTGGTAGGCGAAGTAACACCAAGAAAGTTGCTTGGAGTTGGGTAAGGGCATTAAAAGTGATGTTCAAAGTAACAAAGAAAAATGTCAACACTTAACCCAGGCCATCCTGGGGGACGTCATTGACGAACACCGCCCCCAAGGTTTTCCGCGGACTGTGAAAGAACGGCACACGGCAGCGGGCCGGAATCTAGCGTACTTTTTTCCACATCAATTTTGCATGTTGTGTCAAAATTTTAAAGTCCGGTTATCTAGGGTCAATGAGTCAGTCAAGGTCAAGTAATGTCACCTCCAAAAAGTTCAGCCAGTCCTCACGCTTTAATGGATGAATATATTTGAGCAAAACTTTCAGTGTTTGATTATCTTTAGGGACGCAACAGAACCCACTGGATGATTTTTTTACGTTTTTGAATACTTATAAATTTTGTATTTTTCCCCATTAGAAGTAAAATCGAAGATTCTGGCTAAAGTAAGTATTTTGTATTGCAGTATGTTGACTTAAAATGTAATTTTTTGGTCCACTCTACCCATTAGAAAAGGAGAATTATAGAAAACTTGAAAACCCAAACTTTTGAAATACAAAAAGAAATATTGATTTTTGCATGGCCAGAATGGTGCTGGTCGATTTCACTGCTCTCCTCATTCGAAATAATGTTTATTTTTCAAATCTCCTTCAAAATGACCCCCCCCCCAGAGCCATAAACATGATGTAAGTTGTGAAACTCTGAAGCCCCTAGTGACGTCATCTTTTTTGTGGATTTTTTTTCTGGGGGGGGGGGGTGTAAATCTGGCTCTACTCGTCGAGCACATTCCGATGACACCTATTTCGTTTTTCGTATGATGCTTATTTTTTAGATTAGAGAGGGGTCTAGCGACCACCTCCCCTCCCCGATGGGGTGTGAGGGGACGGGATGGGTGTGAGGAACTGACAGGACAGACCTAACCTAACCTTCCATGCAAGAAAATGAACTGTTTTAAAATTAAAAATTTTCAAACAACTTTTAGCATAAAAAGATTCAACTTAAAAAACTTCAGCTAACCTAACCTAGCCTGACCCATTTTTCAATGATCCATTAACAAAAATACCCCCAAAAATGTTTAAAAATAATGTTTTCCAACTCAAAACAGAAGTCGAGCATAACCTAACCTAACCTATTTGTTTGATTCATGGGAGTATATGAGTAAAACTTGTCTCATAGATAGGTAGGGGAAGAGGGGTGTATCTGAACACATTTTGTTTCCCGAACATCTACCTTTGGATGTCTCCCACATCATGTTCAGTGCATAAATAACAAAAAGATGATGGTATCCATAAATGGTGGACCTGTTTCTACCAAAATGTGAAGGTCTGATCCTGCCTACCTTCACACGCGCCCTGGAGGGGATCTGAAAATTACGAGCACTGGAGGGGGGCGGATTCCTCTCCCCTAAGATCTCGGCTCCTATCAAAACTGGAGCAACGAAATTCGCAGGGTGGATGGGTATGGTAGTGAACTCTATCTTATGCAATTTACATGACCTTAGGTCAATATTTTCGAGGTCAAATTAAGCCATAATATTTTTTTTTAATATGGTTTTGCGTGGCTTGGGTTGTCATTGTTATGGATCGCTGTGATTGTGTTTCATTGCTCCAAAATGGACATCAATGATGCTTTGGACATTACTAGTAATGCAATACATATGTTACACCTGATGTTTGACCTCAGGTCACCTGTGTGAGAATGCCCTGTGTATATCAGTCCAGTACATCAGGTGTGTCCCAGTATGAGAATGCCCTGTGTGTATCAGTCCAGTTCATCAGGTTTGTCCCAGTGTGTGTGCCCATTGACATGTAGCTCATGTGTCCTGGGCTGGTGTGTGGACGCCTTGTGTGTATCAGTCTTCCTGCATGGGAGGCGTTTCCCAGTGTGTGGACTTGCTGTGTGTAACAGTTCAGTGCAGCAGGCGTTTCCCAGTGTGTCTTAGTCTTACATGTGACAAGTGTGTCCTCTGTCAGTGGATGCCCTGTGTTTGTCAGTCCTGTGTGACAGGTGTGCCCTGGTGTGTGTGGACACTGTGTCAGTCCTGTGTGACAGGTGTGCCCTGGTGTGTGTGGACACTGTCAGTCCTGTGTGACAGGTGTGCCCTGGTGTGTGTGGACACTATGTCAGTCGTGTGTGACAGGTGTGCCCTGGTGTGTGTGGACACTGTGTCAGTCCTGTGTGACAGGTGTGCCCTGGTGTGTGTGGACACTGTGTCAGTCCTGTACTACAGGTGTGCCCTGGTGTGTGTGGACACTGTGTCGGTCCTGTGTGACAGGTGTGCCCTGGTGTGTGTGGACACTGTGTCGGTCCTGTGTGACAGGTGTGCCCTGGTGTGTGTGGACACTGTGTCAGTCCTGGTGACAGGTGTGCCCTGGTGTGTGTGGACACTATGTCAGTCGTGTGTGACAGGTGTGCCCTGGTGTGTGTGGACACTGTGTCAGTCCTGTGTGACAGGTGTGCCCTGGTGTGTGTGGACACTGTGTCAGTCCTGTGTGACAGGTGTGCCCTGGTGTGTGTGGACACTATGTCAGTCCTGTGTGACAGGTGTGCCCTGGTGTGTGTGGACACTGTGTCAGTCCTGTGTGACAGGTGTGCCCTGGTGTGTGTGGACACTGTGTCAGTCCTGTGTGACAGGTGTGCCCTGGTGTGTGTGGACACTATGTCAGTCCTGTGTAACAGGTGTGCCCTGGTGTGTGGACACTGTCAGTCCTGTACTACAGGTGTGTACCGGTGTGTGGACGCCCTGTGTATGTGTCAGCCCTCCTGTCTAACAGGCGTTTCCCGATGTGCGGACGCTATATGTGCACCAGTCGCTGTGCTGCAGGTGTGTCGCTGTGTGCCGAACACCACCTCTCTGCCGAGGACCTGGTGTACGGCTGGGTGGCCTACTCGTCGGAGAAGGGCCGCCCACCGCTGACCAACGCCCTGCTGGAGAAGATGGTGCGCACAAAGCTGAGCGACAAGAACCGTGCGAAGGCCGACGTGTTTGAGGGCCGCTCCATCAAAATCTACACCAAGGACACCATCGACCAGATAACGTATCCTTATGATGTTGTTTACCTTAGCATTTAGCAACATAGCATTTGTTTGGAATGTCTGCGTGCAACCTTCATGCTCATTACACATCTGACCCCTCTACTTTACCAGGAGCTTCCTCTGTTGCTAATGTTGCCATGGGCATTAAGAGGAAGTGGTTCAAAAGCACACTGTCTGAATGTCAAATCGGTCACTGAGGCTTATGCTGAGGCCAATGTGTGTTACTGGCGAATGGAATGGCCATTGCCTGGCCATTGCCTGGCCACTGCTATTACGTTCTGGACTAGACATTGTCTTGTACGGAAATCTGAGGTACTCCCTCAATGTTTCTGAGATTGTGTGGGACTGCGGGCCGATATTCGTGTGAGCTGCTATCTGAGGTTGGGGAATCCACACACATGCACGGGTGAAGTTAATTAATCGCAAGGAAATGGGCGCAAGCTAGTTTTGGCTCCTGTCATCGCTGATATATAGTATTAACCGGCAATTGAACACGTGTGACGTGTGACGAACTTACTAGTGATTGGGTGTAAATGATGAACTGAACTAGCTTTGTTGCCATCATTAACTGCTCTGGAGCACCGTTTTCGAGCATTTGCCATTGATTGGGAACGGTGAAGCCCATTAATCGCAAGACTATGAGGAGAGCAAGAATTCTTAGTGCTGTTTTGATGGGACAACACGTAGTTGCGGCGGGATTCTGATAACTCCAAATGTCTGTCACGGCGTGGTTTTCTTTTTGGGTGACAAAAACGTTTCGGCCCTACCAGTGGCTAAAACTGCTTTTAACCCTATCACTGCTCGGCTGTTTTATCCATCATGTGCGCAGGTCCTCCTACCCCCACCCACCCCCACCCCACCCCTCCCTTGAGGTACCAATGACTTAGGACGTTTCGGAACCTTCGGGGCCCTGGGTATGACCACGTGCCATTTTATCAGCCACTGACAAAAGCAGTCGGATAACGGTAACATCTAAAAAGCAATTCTTTGCTAGACCGCTTCAGAAAATATGCTCGGGTTTTGATCCTTTATTTTCAGTTGGATGCCTATTCGTGGACAGTGTGCGACATGGAAAATGGTGAGGGATTCGAGGGCGTCGATTGTGAAAGTCGCAGTTTTCGATATCATCGGAAGTCAATTTTCACTCCTTGAACTGGAAAAATAACCCAATTGGGATTGACGCACCCTAAAACCATAACAATCAATCAATCAATCACTCACTCCTTGAACTAGTTTCCGTGGCACATGTGACAGTACTCAATTTGTGCGGCGTTTACCAGAATGGCTGGACAATGCGGCGGGACATCTGTGCTTGCCGCTATGCCAACTCTGCAACTTCTCTGAACATTGTATGTATGTGGGGTGTCTCTGTGCGTGTGCGCGTCGCGTGCGACTGCGACTGCGACTGCGACTGCGACTGCGACTGTGACTGTGACTGTGACTGTGACTGTGACTGTGACTTCCTGTGCCTTACGCCTGGTCGGACCGTCTTCAAGTGATGGTGGTGACTGGTGCCCCAACTGCTGATTTGACATTTATTGTCAATGTTGAAATGACCTTGACTCAGGGTGACAGTGAGGACGACGCAAACCCGGTTGGATCGTCTCCGATCTCTGGCCAGGTAAGTCTTCCAACGTATTATCTCGTCACACTGTTTTGAGGGCGGTGAAGAGGAAGAGCAAGAAGTTACTCGTCGCCAACGTCTCGCCAAATGTGGTGCGACCAGAACTGGCGCCGTTCTTTGGGAGTTTTCATTCCCAACAATGTATGACGGCTTGCTTCCAGATGCATACATAGTCCTATTGTCTCGTTTCTAACAGCGTGGTGTTTATAAGTGTGCTATTCACGCTCACTATTGTGTACAGTGTTTTATAGATGTCATACTCTTGCGCTCTATTGCAGACATGCCACTCATAGGTATCATGCTCA